>JACEIK010004682.1:103484-118255 GCA_018107945.1 Datura stramonium | reverse complement strand
AAATAAGGAAGGATTTAATACATAAAATTAGTTAATTATAAAATCATAAATATTAAAAATAATTAAATAATTATTTGGTCAAGTATGAACTCTATTTTTAAAAGGATAAAAAGGTGAATGGTATTTTGTTACGAGGCTTCGTACTTTAAATATTTAGTAATAACTTGATTTTAAACTTTTCATTTTACCTTTTAGAAGATGATTTCAACTCAATTTTCCTTCCCTCTTAAACTATGTGTCTAGTTAAACACCTTTACATAAATTGAAACAAAAGAAATAATGTAGATTTAAACTAAAGAGAGTGAATAATAAGCGTACTCGAATTGAAATAACTTAAAATATGTTGTGTTTCTTTATTTTCTTTTCTCTTTTTATTATACAATTTCTTAAAAAATTATGATGGATAATTAGTTAGTTAATAAAATAAAGTACTGTTATAAGTTAACAAAATATTTATTGATTTTAAGAACTTTAATATAGTACTAATAAGGAAAGATTTAAGAAGCAAAATTTTAGTTTAAAGTCTTAAATATTAGGATAATAATTAAATGATAATTGTTTAAGGAAAATAGTAAATGACAATTTTGTCTATTGCGAAACTTGTTGATGAAGGGCAAAACGTTCAATCAACATTTCTAAGGGTCTTCACATTTTTCATATAGTATAGATTAGTGCTTGACTTGTTGGAGCATACAAGTTTCATTTCTTTGAGATAAAAGAAAAAAAATTTCCCTTATTCAGGAGAGGAAGCTGGAGTTGCAACAGGCAATCACTAAAATGGAACAAGGTGGCAGCACTGATGGTATTCTTCAGGTGAATTTAACAGACCTTATTAATTTGGTTATTCAGGTAAAATATTGGGAAATGTGCGTTTCATAGGAACTTACTTTTGGTTGTCTAGGTCCGAGCTGATCGCATACAACATGATCTTGAGGAGCTACTGAAGGCCTTGGCGGATCGTTGCAAGAAACATGAACTTAATATGAAGTCAACTGCGTTAATTGAACTGCCCCCTGGTAAGTTGTTTTTTCCCTTGTTTTTCTACGTCTTGACAGTTTATTCTTCTCTTGTTCTGCTTTTACTGCTCCTACCGAGTCTCTTTTAAATTCTGAATATCCTACCCTGGGTAAGAAGTCAAGCCGACTAATTTCATCTGCATATGCGCGAATGTCATCTCAGTTCTTGAGGTCCTATGTTTTCTGTGTTTGCTACTCAGATAATGCAATTGGAACTCATTCTTCCTCAATTGTTGCAGTTATTATTGAAAGTTGATTCAATTGAATATGTTTCAATTGGTTTTGAATTATTAAGATTTTCTTTATTGAAAGCTCGATGATGGTTGATTACTTTTCAATTTGTTGCATCACATTTGTTTATTATATTTTCCATCTAACTTCTTTACCTCTTTTGGTCTGGAACGATCTTCTCAAGGCTGGCAACCTGGAATCCCGGAGATATCAGCTGTTTGGGATGAAGATTGGGATAAATTTGAAGACGAAGGTCTGCTTTCTTGAATATTTTCCATTCCTCTTTTCCCGTTCTTCATCAGTTGTCTTTCTGGCACGATCTTTGAATAAGTTGCAAAATCTTTGACGTATGTGCATCCCTGTGTCACTTTCTGCAGGATTTTCTTTTGATGTAGCTGTGCCTGCAAATTCCAAATCCATATCTATTCAGCAGGAAAGTTCTCCAACTCATAGCGAATCCCATGATTCTATGTCAAATGCTGATGCCAAGTCAGAAAACTATTCTGCTAAAGCAAATAATAATACTGTTGAGACGGATTTGATGTATATGCATAGCGACGAGGAGTCAAAAAGTACACAGGGCAGTCCAAGAGAACGAACAGCATTTGATAGTCCATCTGGTGAATACTCTGATAACCATTTCGGCAAGAGCTTTAAAACGGAATCTGAAACTGATAGGTATACTTTGGCTGTTACATGCAATATCTTCCATCTGTATTTCTCCATTTCTATTAGTTCCAAATTTTAATAGTTTATGAAGCTTTTGGGACTTTGATGTCCAGCACAACGTCCATTTAAATCCAGGAGGACATGCTTGATGCACATTTCACTTTGTCTGAATCGTTTGGCCTATGTCTTTAACCATTGCTTACTAGTGTCTTCATGCATCCTTAGCATGTCTTACATCTGTCTCATTAGTTTGTATGTAAATTAAAAACAGAATATGGCATTTTATGTTCCGAAAAGTAAAGCTGAAATGTACTGGTAATCATACCTCCGTCAAGATTTATGCTATGCAGTCTCACCTCTATTCTGGTTTTGAATGTTAAATAAAGCTCCTTATTTTATCTCTTTAATATACACTAATTTAAGGCATTGCCCTCAAAACAATGTTCTCCAAAAGCAGAGAGGTTGCCCACCCACAGTAAAAGAACAAAAACATCCTATGCTTTTCTCATCCTTGCATCATCAGAGTCCTATCTTGTCCCCTTTCCTCTCCCGTCTCCTGCTCCCTTGTCTTTCTTATTCCCAAGGAAAGAGAGAAGAAAATCACTTTATTTTTTCCTGGTCGATACATCTCATCTCAACCTAATATCCTTCATGATAAGTATTTTGAGTTGGTAATCAGAGCAATATAGCAGCAAGGATGGTGGGGTAGTTTCTCTACGGCTACACCAATGAAAGGGGATTGTCATAGTGAATACAATTTTTATGGACAACTAGGACTTTGTGCGCATAGTTTGTTGCACTAATCCACTGGTGAAACTTTTTTTGCTCATTGAACTTTTGCCTCCAGAGTTGGTTAGTTTAAAGACAGATGCAAGAGATGTTGGAGGGCGTTGATGTGAAAGGGTGTGCTGGAGAATGTGTGTTCGGTTGCTGAGTATTTTGGTGTGAGGTTGTTTGGCTAAACTATTGGTTTTGAGTGGGCAATTCAGTTAGTTCTATAAGCAAAAAGTACCTCTCTGAACTTTAAACTAGATAAGCTTCTTTTGGTACTGAAATCTCAAAGTAGCAAAACATTATCAGCATAAAACTAAGGGGAAGCATGTGCAAATACCTTGAGAATTTGTATTAACTCTGACTTTTGAAGAAATTTCTAAATTGATAATGGGAAGGGAAAAAGAAAAATCATGACTTAAGGTAGGAAAATGCACAAGTATGTTATAGTGAAACCCATATATCTCTTGGATGCATGTTTTTCCTTGTCTCCTTAAAAAAAGGTAGAAAAATGCTCAAGCTTTTGCGCGAGACAGATGATTGGCAATTTGCCTTTGCTTCAGAGCTGCTTTTCAAGGTTTGGAGAATATATTCCTTTAAGGTAATTACCAAGGAAAAACTTGAGCAGGTGGGTGGGGAATAAACAATCATTTGTTTGTATTGGCATTTATACACGAATGTTGGCTCTTCGATTGGATTGCTGTATATTAAAATGGTGAAGTTACTTACTAGCACAAACTTGTTTCTTCAGTGCCCTCATTGAGTCATGTCCAACAAACTTTTATTTTAAGTCTTTCTGTGTGTCCTTGATCTTGTCGGACATGCCGTCTCTACACTTGTGCAAGAGGTCTATAGCTAGCTTTGCATCATTCATTTTCATGTCCTTTACCTCTTCCCTTTCATTGGATAAACAGATTTGATGAACCTGGCTGGGGTACGTTTGACAATAATGATGATGTGGATTCTGTTTGGGGCTTCAATGCTAAGGTGAGTAGGCAAACCCTTGCTCACATTTAGTCCTGCTCAAGTGTTATTAGACGTTGTACGTCTTGTCATTTGCAAGCATGTGCAAGTGCAGACTATTTTACTGATCAACTAATCTGCTGTATAAGTCATCTGATCTAAAATGTTGCTTAAAAGTTTATTGCAAGCGGTAATGCTACCTCCTTTTACCATTCCTATATATAATTTGATAACTTCATTGCTGCTATTATGTGAAATAACATCATCAGCTTAATAAAACAAGATACCCGAGTTCATATTTTATACAGAACTTTTTCTATCGGTTCCCTTTATTATTTGCTAATTATGAGTTTTCAATAGTTGCATTTTGTATCTTGGTGGTTGCCCAATTAAGAAAATTCCTGCTTCGCCCTTGTACACACCCAGTAATGATCTCAATTGCACAGTTGGATTTTGCTTTTTGATACTCCATCTGTTGATGATGATGGGATGCTAGTTTGCTCTGTTGCAAAGTCTCCCTGTACATTGACTAATTATATCCTGCAGGAGTCGGATCATGTCAAGCACGGAGAGAAACATTTCTTTGATTCAACTGATTTTGGTGGAAGTCCAGTAAGAACAGAATCTCCTGGGGCTGAAAGTAGATATCAGAAGAATAGCCCATTTACCTTTGAGGATTCAGTTCCTGGTTCACCACTTTCAAGAGCGGGAAATTCTCCGAGATATAGTGTAGGATCGAAAGATCCTTTCTTTGACAGTTTCTCAAGGTATGATTCCTTCAGTACACATGATCGTGGATCTTCCCCACGAAAGGAGACTCTCGCGAGGTTCGACTCCATAAGTAGTGCCAGTGGTTTTGATCATAATCGAGGATATTCATTTGATGACACTGATCCATTTGGATCGAGTGGCCCATTTAAGGTATCCGAGAGTCAAAACTCCAAGAAAAGTTCTGATCATTGGAGTTCGTTCTAGCTTGAGGCCATGATTTGTTATATTTGATTGCCACTGGGCCCCGTTCCTAGGCGATTTCCATGCCTTCTATTTGCATTTGTGTGTGTTGTATAGCCTAGAAGGACAGGTAAATCTGGTCTTGATAAGATACAGCTTATATTGGTTTTCCAAATGTTTCAAGAATCTCAGTGTAGTCTGGTCTTCATGACAAGAGAATCCAATTTTTTCGGGGTGGAGTTATTTTAGTCATCTTTTTCTGGTTAGAGGGTAAAGAGAGGGAAAATGAGAAAGGGAAGGGAAGGGGATGAAGGGTTTCATTTTTTTTCTTTCACTATGTGCTGTCGAGAACTACAACATGTTTGTATCACAGTTTTTCGTTTGATATTCTAAATTTTATCAAATGGTTTGCCACTCACAATAATTTTTTCTACTGCTCATACATCATTAGTGAATTTTGTTCTTTGGAATCATCGTTGTCTTCTTTATAATTTCAGTAGCTATTCAATGTCAATTTGGACTTTTTGATGAATTGTCTGGAAGATAACGTACTCTTAAATCGTGTAAAAAATAAGTCAGCACGCTGGAATGCGAATGCTTAATCGAAAGCTTTGTCCTCTTTCCCCTCCTACTAAATGAAAAGAAGAAGATTCGTAAAAAAAGAGTAGTATCTACGGACTCAGTTTTAAGATTCGAAGTCAAGACTAGACAAGAAACAGAGATTGCTTTGATCTTCATTCTAACTCTTCAAGTTGCATTTGTCCAGAAATCTATTGCACTAACCGATCCAGGAATAATATTAATATGTATTAATCTTTTAACATATAACTTTTCTTCCACTTATTGAAATAGAAACTCATACTTGACCAAACACACAAGATATTTCAAAATTTATATTTTGACTTTTTTCATGGTGTATTTTTATATATTTTTTTACGCTTCTATATTTAAATAAAAATATAAGTGATGTTTTGATTTGATTTGAGAAAAAAAATAGGGAAAAAAACGTAAAATTAACATCTTTACATAAAAATAAAAAAAAATAAAAAATACTAAACACATCCGTAATGTTAGCGAAGATCTTAAAAGTGCCCCTATTATTAAAAGGGTAAATGCTGTTAAAAGTAGGGGTATTTTAGGATGTTTATGTTTGGAAAATAAATACGTATAAATTATTTTTTCCTAGCTCTTCAGTCGAAGTTAATACTTCTCCGGCGGCTGCGAACGACTACCCTCCCTCCGTCTTTTTCTCCGGCCAGCTCCGGTGGTATGTTCCTCTCTCTCTGTGTCTGTCTCACCGTATGCTTCTATTTTAATGTTTTGATTAGTTATTGATAGGCTTGGGTAAATTGGAGATGGAAACTATAATTAAAAAGTATCAGCAGAGATTCAGGAAGGTGAAGGAAGAGATGGAGAATTGGGATGAGCTACAATCTCGATTGCTATCTCAGTTCACCAATGCTTCTTCCATCATTCAGAGGTTACAGGTACATCCCAGCTTTTTACCCATGTTCCCAATGGCTTCGAGGGCTTTTGAATAGCTCATAAAAAGAATACATTTTTATGCAGATTCTTCAGGATTCCAAGAATTATGGTGCCTTGAGATGTGTTGAAGGCATTCAAGAAGCTGTCTTGCTTAAACAAATGAATTCTCTACAAGCTATCTTGCTTTCAATGAATGGAACTCTGTAGGTCTTTCTTTTCCGTGGTTCTTATTTATGTCAATCCAAACTAATCCTTTTTCCATTTGGCGCATTCTAATACCAAAAAGGAAAAAGGTCTGTTATGTTAAATTAGGGTTTATCTAGAAATAGTGATACCCAAGTCTCTAAAGAGAGTAAAATAACTACTGGCAAACACACTCTTTCGTCAGTTTTGAAACTCAAAATATTGTCATTTGTCCTTTCTATATTTGTTCTTCTTTCTTGTATTTGATTATGCTTGCAAAAAGTAGCATCATCTTCCTTATTTGTAACTTTCTTAAAACTGCGGGATAAGTTTTTTGTTACTCCTTTGTAATGTGGTATAGAGCAGTAGTTGAGTTGCTTCTGCAGTTGTCTACTTGTCTGTGCATTAACTTCTTTTTTCCCCTCTTTATGTTTGGTTCAAAATCTAGGGAAAAGTTTCACTCGGTTGTGTTGTCACTTGATAAGATGGTTCGTGATGGTAGACAGCTCATAAAAGGGGGATCCGTCCAGAAGAATGTGAAACAGCTGCAGCTACGAGTTGGGATAAAACCTAGCATTGCTGATTGCTTGGATGGGCTACAACTTCTTTATGAGATGCACCAATCAGAGTATGCATATTGAAGACCATATATATTTTTCCTGTTTCTCTTTTCCTGACTTGTTTGTCTTAAATGAGAAAATTTGTTGTCTTTTAGTACTAACAAAATCCATAGTCGAGCCTTTATTAGCCGCAAATATGTTGTTTCCGAAGTAATTTTATGCTCTTTTTATTTTTTTGTCCTTTCTGTCATTACCTTTTCTTTATTAAAGCTGTACTTTGATCTTTCTCCTAAGAATTTGGTAATCATATAACTATTCAAAAATATAAATAAAAATTCTAGATAATCATGCAACCCGCATCACCTTCTTAGTATCACAAGTTCACTTCCTAATCAGGAGCTTTTTCTTGTTGCTATGATAATGATTTGGCTGATCTATTTGCTATGGCAGTGTAACAAAAAGAATTTTTTTTGTTTGGAATCAAGTTACCTCTTTATTCTCTTTCTCCCACTCACCTCCAATGAATTTGATATAACTATCCTTTGCTGTAGGAACTAGTTCTGATCCTTGCATTATTTATGATATGCATCAAACTTACTTTACTGATTCCCTCTGTAAATATTTTCAGGTACCGTCTGAAATTGTCGGTCATATCAGCAATTTCAGCAGTTGCCTTAAAACCCTGGTATGATGTGACAGTTTTTGCCACTTATTTCCAATCTAGATGTCACTGCAGAGCTTGTGGGATAGGATGCGCTTTAGTTCTCCTCTGTCAGTTTGCTTGGTTCCCCAAGAAAAATGATCGAATGATCCTAACTGATGAAAATGAAGACACTAGCTCCTATCTGGTGATATCATTATTTGTTTCAAGTGTAATTTAACTATTAAATAGGCCTCACATTAAGGTAACAACTCTAAAAGTTAATAATGCAACATAGTAGTTTGCTTCATTTGAATCAGTGCACTATGGTATGCAAATGCAGGTCTCAGTAATTTCTAAAGGTTTCATGAATTATTCCCTACAGTTTCATGGCCATATTGGTCCTCAAGCTTTGATCTACACAAGATTTTTTCGTCCTTTCATTAGGCTGTCATTTTAAGTCAGTAAGTTTTTGTATGAATACTTCCCAGAAAGGGAGCAAAATAGTCAAGAATTTGCAGAACTACTTAAAAAAAAGGCACTCTTAGTTTTTAATAGATTGATTATAGGGATATTCAGGGTTCTCATCATAGTTTTTTCATTAGCTTCCGTTTCTCTCTCTCTTTCTAAAAATTTATGCACTTATTGTATCTTGACGTTCCTGCAGTGCAACTGATGATTTAGGTGCGCTTCAGCAACTGTTGGTTGATCAGCCTAACATCCCCAAAGAGGAAGGTGAGTGAAAATCAATGTAGTAAAGGAATTCAAGTGACTTGCTAGTTGATGTGGCATATGATGTGAGTTTGAATCTGTGCAAATCCCATTGTGAACAAAACGATCCATCTTATTCATCCCGAAAAAAAAAGACAATAAAAGTGGTGTCAGCATGAAGCCAACACGTTGTTGTTAGAACAAACTGTTATAGCATGGGCAGTTTGAACTTTGCACATTTAGGAAGAGAATAATTCAAAATGTATTTTGGTTTTGTCAACAGTTGGATGTGGTGACTACAAATTTGCTTTCTTTGAGAAAGGAAAGAAACACTTTGTATTAGAAGTACCAGTCTGTGCGTATGACATTTGTCTGACATGAGTCAATAATATTCCATCGACACGAGTATAGAATTACCTAAAATTAGAAGTCAGATATTCTCGTGGTGTGGCCTGAAATAAAGATATGGATGTTGACTTGCTAATGCATGGAGAGCTTGTTATGGAAGGAAAAAAAAGTTACATATTGCCTCTTACTCCTGGATTACCTAATCTCTAGGCTTACAGTCAACCTAGAAGGCTCAGAAGTTTACTTAAGAGTTTATAAATATTCAATTGTATCAAAGCTATGAATTTTACACTCAGTCTCAGATATTTAGTTTTGTGTGATTCCTCTTCTCTTTCCTTTGCCGATTAGGTATTAAGGCAGCTGTTACTCACTGTAAATATTGTTTAAGTTACTGATGGTGTGTAACTTTGTTTAATCATCTCATCAAGTTTATCTAATGCCTGTGAGTTAAAGCTCCTAGGAAATGTACAAGGTAAGAGCATATGAACCCTCTTAACCATTTAGTTTTGCTTGTAGCTTCAATTAAGCTTTTATGAGTAAGGTTTTGCTAGCTTGAGTCGAGTTTCAGTTGGGCTAAAGCAGAAGATTATAAAACATTGTTTTAACTGCTCACCTTACATGTTATTGAACCAGCACTTCTACATTCTAATTGCTTCTCTTCTGCAGTACAAGTCATTTTCGATATCATATTTGCTGAAGAGATGGCTTGATGTCTTCTAGCATGGATCCTTTGACTGATGAAGTGCCTTTGGAACTGGGAACTTTAAGTTCAGACTGAAGAAGACTTCTGTTCTGAACAAAGGGCAGGAAATATCTTTGCACTTGGGTGCTACGTTGCTCGGATCCTCCAAAACTAGTGTATTTTTAGAGGATCGACATGGGTGCGATAACATTTTTGAAGAGTCCGAGCAACATAGCTGGGGTGAAAGCATGTAATTGTTTTGATCACTCTAGGTGGAAGGTGTTGGGACATGGAAATGGAAGAGACTCTTAATATGACAAGATAACACTGTAAACTTTAGGTGTCTTGTATATTCATTTCATTAATTGATAAGTTTGTATAAACAGTTTTTTTAGTTCTATTGGTCATTAGTTGGTAGCATGGTTTTGATTAAACATCATAATCCAATAATACAATTAATCTAAACTTCTTTAAAGATATACAGAAAATCCCCAATTACCCAAATTCTGCCAATACAGATCCTTCCTATGAAATATTGTCTAATTGATATTTCCCTAGACTCTATCTTGACCTTCATCCCATATTTTGGGTTGTAAGTTGCTGGCAAATTTCAAAGACCCAAGTCAAATTCAATGGGCCACACGTTACATATGTCATGTGTGTGTTTTTCACTTAAGAAAAGAAATAAGAGGGGAAAACTCTTTTATTTTAATTATTTATTTACTTTGTGTTATTTCATAAATAGGTTGTCATCAACAAATGTTGCTAAAAGTTGATACTGACTTACTGTACATTGAAGAAGTTTATGATAGGACAAAGAGAAAGAAAACAAAAAGTGCATGTATTTAGAAAAAAAACGAAAAGCATTCACACTTATAGATAGGAAAAACAATAGGAGAAAACAGTGAGAAGCACAAAAAAAAAAAAAAAATGTCTACATTTTACTGCACCAAAAACATCTCAATTCGATCAAATTTGGATCGAGTCCATTTATATTTTAATTGCGAGCAGATCGATTTTAAAAAAATCATTGGTTCTTTCTAAGTCTCTTATATAATTATGTGAGTACGTTAAAATGATAAAATCTTAATTCTAATTAATCGGTATATCTTATATCTTATGTGTGGTGTATGCATTATGTATATCTATGAGATGGAACTGAATAAATGTAAAATTTTACTTTACACAATTAATTAAATTATTTGTCCATCGGATCTAAACTCGTGACACTAAACTAAGACAAAAAAAATTAAATTTAGTAAATATTGTTCAGATTTTTTTTAAAAGTAATATTGAAAATAACAAAAGTTTTAGATGTCACTCTCCATGTAGAACTGAAGGCCGGTTTTCTGAAGTTGCAGAGCAAAAGTTTGTGTGTTCCTCCTTAGTCAACGAAGTTTTTTGGGAGTCAACTCAACAATTTTAAGTATTTAAATATCACCCAACTTTCGTATTAGAAAATCATAATTTGTAATTTTCCACTTTGTTTGTATTCATCAAAACCCCTGCTGCCAGCTCTTTTTCCTTCCTTCTTCCTTTCCTTCTCCACCAACATGGCCCCATTCAAACCCTAATTCAAGATTCATGGAAGAATCTGAATTATGCTCAATTTCATCCTTGGGTTTTGTTGCAGAATTGATTTCATAAATTCCCTTTAGTCTTGAGACCTGAGTAACAGAGTCTTTCTTCATAAAGGTATGAACTTTTTCAGCTTACTTGTGTAAAATTCAATTCAATTCTAGTTTTCTTAAAACCCCAAGTAGAAGTTTTTGTTTTCTCTCTCTCTCTCTCTCTCTCTCTCTCTCTCTCTTTTTGCCAGTTGAAATTGGGGTACAAATGCTGTTGGTTTATATTGACTTTAGTGATTGAACTTGATCAGTGAATTTTTAGTTTTACTGTTCATCATTTGTTCGGGTCATTGTAATTTTGATCTTTGATTAAAAAAGTACTAGTTGTATCCCATGCTAATCATTTCTCTTTTGGGATTTTTTGTAGTTCTCTTGTTGTTTAGTTTTGGTCACATTTTCAAAGATGGAACTTTGTAGATGATAAATGCATGATCTTGGTGTACATCAATGATAACAAGTGAATAGAAGAGAAATACCAATGGCTTGATAAAAGAAATAAGCTGGGGTAAAAGAATTCCTTTAGACACTTCGTATTGTGTAGCATCCTATGAAATCTCTCTGTGTTGGATAATCTTTTCTTCCCAATTTTTGTTTTTGCTTTTGTTTCATGTTGGTTTGCTTTTAAATCTAGAATAGAAGCATCTAGAAAAATGTTTTAAGGAATATTGCTTCACAAGTTTAGTTTTGCTTTTTCCATCACATCATGGCACCTCTAGCATTTCATATTATCGGGAGCAAACTCTGCTCAAGAGGTCGGGTTATGCATATTGTGTCATTTGTTTGAGATTCTTGTGTCGGGATTTGAAGTTATGTTAGATGCATTGACAGGTACAAAGCTTATAATGGCTGAAAGCTGGGATGGGAATCATGATCCTGGTAGCCCGTCCGAGGAGAGTTACCATCTCGAGAGACTGCACATAGAACCAATTTATGATGCATTCATATGCCCTTTGACCAAACAAGTAATGCAGGATCCTGTTACTCTGGAAAATGGCATGACTTTTGAGAGGGAAGCAATTGAGAAATGGTTCAAGGAATGTAGGGATAGTGGAAGAAAGCCTGTGTGCCCTTTAACACAGAGAGATCTGAAAAGCATGGAGCTGAATCCAAGTATAGCTCTACGAAATACCATTGAAGAATGGAATGCAAGGAATGAAGCTGCACAGATTGATATGGCTCGAAGATCATTATCTCTGAGTAGTGGGGAGGGTGATATTATGCAGGCTTTGAAGTTTGTCCAGCACCTTTGCCAAAAAAGTCGCTCCAACAAACATGTTATCCGAAATGCAGAGCTTATACCCATGATTGTAGACATGTTAAAAGCCAGCAGCCGCAGAGTTCGATGTAAAGCTCTTGAAACGCTTCTAGTTGTGGTAGAGGACGACGATGATAATAAGGTTGTAGAACTTCGGTAAAATAGTATTTATGTTGTTACCAAAGTCGGTTTTATGATGTTGATTGTTCCTATTGTTTATGTTTTCCCTTATTAATTGCTTTTCCTTCATCATATCAGGAGATAATGGCTGAGGGCAATAATGTGCGCAGAATAGTGAAGTTCTTATCACATGAACAATCCAAAGAAAGAGAGGCAGCCATTTCTCTGCTGTATGAGCTATCCAAATCTGAAAATTTATGCGAAAAAATCGGTTCAGTTAATGGGGCCATTCTGATTCTGGTTGGAATGGCTAGCAGCAAATCTGAGAATCTTGTGACTGTGGAGAAGGCTGAGAATACTCTGGAGAATCTGGAAAAGTGTGAGATTAATGTAAAACAAATGGCAGAAAATGGTCGGCTGCAGCCCCTATTAACTCTACTACTTAAAGGTACTTTACCTGATATCTGGGTCTCCATCTCTTGTGCCTCTTTGTATTACTCTAAATGTTTATTTGTTCCAATTGATGGCTTCAGAGGAGGACAGCTAGTCTGTTGTTTGTTTGTTTTCTCTCTGTTGCCTTTTGTTGTTGAAACATCTCAAATTAATTAAGTTGAAAGATACTGTTCCAGTGTGGAGAGCAAGTTGGCATATGTTGGATAATTAACAAAAAACTCGACTAAGCTCCTTTTTTCTTAGTCAGCATATTTTACTTATTCTAATGATTCTAGTAGGTATTGTACATCATACAACATGAGGGTGTAGGAAATTCTTTACTTCAAAGCATGTCTAAGCTGTATTTAATTATGTAATCAAGGGAAAGTTTACCCTAGAAGTTCTAGACAGAAATAAGAAAGCCAAAGGGAAAAATTTCATTAAGAATAATGGTTGGATGTATTACAATGCTGAAATACAGTTCTATTTATAGGAAAGGACTCTAATAATCTTCATCAACAGAGGCAGATCTAGGATTTGAACTTTATGAGTTCAAATTCGTAATTCTATTACTTCCATCAAATTAATTGGGTTCAGAATTTATTATTTGTTCATATTTAGTGGATTTTTAAACACATATACACAGCCTAAGCCAAAATCTATGGGTTCAGTTGGACCCATAGCTAATACATTGGATATGCCCCTGCTCATCGATAAAAATCTAGAACCCCTAACTATTGTGAATCAGGAAACTGATTAAAGGAACTAAAAATGATATTTTTAAAACAAGGGAGCAATTAATGAAAAAATTACCAAAAATTAATATGACCTAACTGATAATCCAACCCCATAGGACTGCTACATAACTCACCTCAGTAGCAGATTTACTACAGTAACAATGATCAGTGAACTATTAAATGACTTTGTGGAGTGTTTCATGAAAGTTACCATCTTTATTTCTGCATCAGTTATATCCTTGGGTAGGGAGAAACTTGTCTCAAGCTTGGACTCCATAGATAAATAGGATGTCCATGCAATTCTACATCCTTTCTTCCTTTTCCTTTTCCCTGCCTACTGAAGTTTCTTTATGTGCAGCTTTCTTGATTTGCATTGCTTTCCCTCCTGGTCATAATTCACTTCCTTATTTAGAATCCTTTTCCTTTGCTATTGAAATTTCTTCATGTGCGGCTCTCGTAATTTACATCGCTTCCCCTCCTTGTTGTAATTCACCTCCTTATCTAGCATATAAGTTGATTCTAGATTATCGTGTGCTGCAAGTGCATGCTTTGCCTCTGAAATTATGTGACGTTCATGCCATGATGGCAAAGAATTGCATGATGTTTCACTAATATTTTCTAAACGAAATCAGATCTGAGTTTCAGTTCTGTAATAGATGAAATCTTGACTTTCAAAACCTTAGTAATTGAACAGTCAAATTATTGGGATGCACCTGAAAGACTGTTGTTTCGGCCCCTCTCCCATCCTAGTAGGCCCAGTGGTGGAAGTTCGATGCTCTTTGGGACTCTTCTCAACACACAGTAGTTATTGTTTTTCTCATTATCTTTCTTGTAGAGCCTTGGAAACCATCATAGATTAGCGGAGATCCCAAATCTATGGAATATCATCCCATTTTATCATCCTCAGATTTTGATAATAACTTTTTCTGGAATACTTGCCTTGCATCTGATGTTTCATAGCAACTATCTTGATTATCATGTAGAAGTTTTTCTTCCTCCTTCATGAACTTATCAAGTATTTAGATATTCATTTTAGTCTTCTTTGATTTCGTCCGACTCTTTCTTCAATGGTGTAAACTGTCAGCTATACCTATGTTCTTTCTTTTTTGGGGTGGGGTCATATCTGACTGTATAGTCTTGATTATAGAAATAGTATAAGTTTTTCACATTCTGCTCACTCCCTCGATCACGACTGGGAGGAGGGGTAGAAAGAGAGAGTTCCTTATCAAGAGTGTAATCAGTGGTTTTCAGTCTATGTAGCAACTTACTAATCGGGTAGGTTAGCAACAACAATATACCCAGTGTAATCTCACAAGTGGGGCCTGGGGAGGGTAGAATGTATGCAGACTTAAACCTCTCGAGGTAGAGAGCTGTTTCCGAAAGACCCTT
>JACEIK010004682.1:87856-103226 GCA_018107945.1 Datura stramonium | reverse complement strand
GGGTGGGGGCGGGGGTTGAAGGTCTGGAGGGAGGTTTGAGCGCAACCCTTCTTCTGATGTCTTTTCAGTTAACCAAAAAATTACATCTGTGCACAAACTCATCACCATGGACATTTGGCAGCAATTTCCCGAGTTGCCTTACTTGAGCTGTTGCCTGTTGTTCTCCTTACACTTGTTATATCTCTCTCAGAAAAATCATTTGCTGTATTTCATTTAACATTTTCCAAGTTAATTTTATTGTCTCATCAATTGTTCCAGGATCGTCAGAGACCAAACTCTCCATGGCTGTTTTCCTTGGTGAGCTGGTTCTTAATAATGATGCGAAAGTGTTAGTGGCTAGGACTGTAGGTTCATCACTGATCAACATCATGAAACATGGTAATGTGTCATCAAGGGAGGCTGCTCTAAAATCTCTAAATCAAATCTCGTCTTACGAGTCTAGTGCCAAGATCCTCATAGAGGCAGGTATACTTCCTCCTCTCGTCAAAGATCTATTCTTTGTTGGGGCCAACCAATTGCCCATGAAACTGAAAGAGGTCTCTGCAACAATTCTTGCAAATATCGTCAACACAGGTTATGATTTTGATTCAGTTTCAGTTGGATCTGAACATCAGACTCTTGTCTCAGAGGACATAGTTCACAATTTTCTACATCTTATTAGCAACACTGGTCCTGCAATAGAATGCAAGCTTCTCCAGGTTCTTTTTGGACTCACGAGTTCTCCCACAACTGTTTTTAACATTGTTTCTGCCATTAAAAGCTCGGCTGCTACTATTAGTTTGGTTCAGTTTATTGAGGCTCCACAGAAAGATCTTCGAGTAGCTTCGATAAAGCTTCTGCGGAACCTCTCTCCACACATGGGTCAAGAACTAGCTCGTTGCTTACGTGGCACATCAGGTCAGCTTGGTAGTCTGATTAAAGTCATATCAGAGAATACTGGTATAACTGAGGAGCAAGCTGCAGCAGTTGGACTTTTAGCTGATCTCCCTGAAAGGGATAGGGGACTTACAAGGCAAATGCTTGATGAAGGTGTCTTCCAGCTGGTAATCTCCAGGGTAGTTAGTATCCGACAGGGAGAGACAAGAGGGAATCGCTTTGTTACCCCATATCTAGAAGGGCTTGTGAAGGTTCTCTCAAGGATCACATTTGTTTTGACTGATGAGCTTGATGCTGTTGCACTCTGTCGGGAACAGAATGTTGCTGCACTCTTCATTGAACTTCTGCAGACCAATGGGCTTGATAATGTGCAGATGGTCTCTGCCATGGCTTTGGAGAACTTGTCTCAAGAATCCAAAAACTTGACCAAATTGCCTGAGCTGCCAAAGCCAGGTTTTTGTGTCTCGATTTTCCCTTGTTTGAGCAAACCACCTGTTATAACAGGACTGTGTAAGGTCCATCGGGGGACATGTTCTCTGAGAGACACCTTCTGTCTTTTGGAAGGACAAGCCGTGGACAAGTTGGTGGCACTTCTTGACCACACAAATGAAAAGGTCGTTGAGGCATCACTTGCAGCTGTATCCACTTTGTTAGATGATGGAGTTGATATTGAACAAGGTGTCCAGGTATTGTGTGAGGCTGAAGGAATCAAACCTATACTTGATGTGTTGCTGGAGAAGCGAACCGAGACTCTGCGCAGAAGAGCAGTTTGGGCAGTAGAAAGATTACTCCGTACGGAGGATATCGCCTATGAAGTTTCTGGTGATCCAAACGTGAGCACAGCTCTCGTAGATGCTTTTCAACATGGTGATTATAGGACACGGCAGATTGCTGAGCGGGCACTGAAGCATGTCGACAGAATTCCAAACTTCTCCGGGGTATTCCCTAACACGGGCTGATAGAGCTGTTTACTTCCCCTTTGAAGAAATTGTATGCATTTCCACTGCTGAGTTTCTTAGATGAATCACAGTGTCTTGTTGTGGAGCAGGTAAATAGTATTTTGTTTCTTGAATTCTTCTTCCCCTAGTCCACTTTGCTGGTTTTCATTTTCTCACATGTTTATTCATTCTATTTTCTTCACAAGATTATTTTCCTCTCTACAAGTTGATGTAAGATTTATTGTTGTAAAATGTATTATTATTCAAACGTTACGAGTCAGTTTTATATGAAGTTTCTATAAAATTTGCAGTGAGTTAACGTACTTGAATTGCTTTTCATTTTTTCTCATTTTTATGTGGAAACCATTGAAATGGAAGAATCTGTCATAATGATAGCAATTCTTATAGTATGTGATTCAGAGCAAATATACCCCTCCATTTTTTTTTGAAAATAAAAAACCTATTTTGGTACATTTTATATATCTTTAATTTTTAAAACCACAAGATTTAAAACGGATGGAGTAATAATCTTTGAATGGTTCACACCTCTTATGCTAGGCACATCACGAGAGAACCTTAAAAAACAGAGTTTATTATTTCAATGCTCAAAAGACAAATTACAGAACAAATGAATGACCTGCATCAATAGAACTAATGGGAATAACAATGAGATAAACAAGACTTCAGATTTAAGTTAAACAGCATCAAACGTCCAACAAATTGTAAAGACTGTCCATAACAAAAGAATATGAGAGAGAAAATAACTGCACATATTGTGACTAGTTGGAGTTGTTGTTCAGTTACAGATGCAGTACTGCCATGGATTTCGTCAAGCAAGAAGCAGCATCCAATTCATGAGGGAGACGGTTCCTTGAGATATGGCTCCAGTTTATTCCAGCATCAGATACTTCTCCAACAGTCAAGAAGTCTAGCACCTGCCCGAATATTTTGAACATTTCTACTCCAAATATAGAGTTTCTATCAGCTATAAATGCAGCATTCCAATCCATTGGGGCATCTGGATGTATTGAAACTTCTCTCCAAATGAGAGACATAAGATCAAGCTCCCATAGCTTTCTTACTGCTTTGTTTCTCCTGCCAATCTGACCTTCCCCTTCACACCAGGAAACAGATAGCATGAATAGCCGACTATTGCAGCATATAAGTTTAGGGTGGTATTCATGAACTCGGCTAGGGAATGGACTGGTTTGGATTCTAACCCAATAGCCCTTCTCAATGTCATATGCTGCTAGCTTATCTGTTTCTGAATAAACATAAAACATTCCATTGCACACGACCCCTGAACAAGCTATTCCGAAATCTACAGGAAGCTTCTGGATCTCTGTCCATTTATTTGACACGGAATCATAAATTTCCCCAGAATCCAGAGGCTCATCCCAGCACCCAAGACCTCCTACAGCAATCAAGAGAAAGCGTCTTTGATCCTTATTTGAATGTTCGCTTTTTTGTTTGACAAACTTGTATGGTTTCACATTTGGCAAGAATGTAAGCTCATTCTCATCCAGAGAATGTCGAAATTGGCGTCTCACTGAAAGTCTATGAGGATCTTCATAAACATCAGATACACCACCAATTCTTTGACGGTAAAATCTTTTGTCTCCTCGAGTTTGTTGATTCCTAATAATTAAACAATCTGAACTGATCTCATAAGTTCCTAAAATAGGGGATGATCTTGCATGCTTCATTGGTGCTGCTTTACGCCACGTTCTCATTAAGGGACTAAAAACGAGCACACTTTTATGTGTCTTGAATGAGCTCTTATCAACCTTCCCAAAGTTAGCAAGGCTAGAACAGCCTCCAACAACATAAACATCATCATGCATACCAGCAACAGAGAATAAAAACCTCCCTTTCAGAACTTCGGAATTCATTTTGTGCCATTGGTTGAAGGAAACATCCAATGCATGTATTTCTGCAGAACAGCAACCATCTTTTACAACCCCAAAAAGAAACAACCATGGATTTTGAAATGAACCTTCCTGCCTCATTCGCCAGAAACGAGGCGTCATTGTCAAGTTTCTCCATTTCTTGCACACCAACCTAGCATTCACGAGACTTATAAATGGAAGCCTCAATAAGCACATTTCAAGGATATCATCTGGCAAAAACACATTCATGCTTTTGTTTTGGAATGCTGCTTCAAGCTCTAGAGATTTCCTATTACTCCTCCTCCAGAATTTTTCCCTCATCCCATAAGAGAAGCAATCTATTGTGGTTTCTTCATTTCCACATATTGGGGTGTACCCTTTGCCTTCTTCACTTGCATTTGACCTTCTTCTACCACATGAATCTCCTAAGTCGTCACCAGTGTCAGCACCCACTTTGCAACCACCCCCTCTACCATATAGCGTTAGACATCTCAAGGAGACACCCCTGCCGTCATCTTCTCCTTCTCCTCCACTTCTATGGCTCTTCTTTTTCAACTTATGGCTCACACTTCTGACTAGCCTTTTCGACACGCTTAAAGACTCCAAATCTTGTTGAAGAGATTCTTCTCCTGTTAATCTTTCTGATGTCATCTTATTATCCTACAATTGTATTTAAAAGGAAGGCAATATCTTACTGATCCTTTTCCAATGTTTTCATTGTATAATGATCATAATTCTGTGGAATGTTTATCACATAAATTGACATGTTGGAAGAAATTCAAGTACCAGATATTAAAAGGAGAAATTCCTTACCATTAAAAAAAAAAAAGAATATTTCAAGGAGGAGACATGAAGCCCCAATTCCCTCGTCCTCCTCAGAACCCCCCCACACACACCAAGGACACTTCTTTCTCTTCCATATTGTTTGCAGACACCCAAACTTTTTCGAAGCAATTACAAAAATACAACTCCTCAAATCCACATACCCTTTTAAGTAGAGAAGCACAAAAAACACTGGCAAATGTACCACATAGCTACTAACAACTAACAAACAAATGCAGCCCCCCCTTTCAAGTGTGATTGAAATGTATATCTCATTCTTTCACTTAACCCACTAGGAAGCTAAAGGATGACCTCCTATATGTTCCAAAGACACAAATTTTAGGTTAAAATGAACAAGATGCTTCAAATTCCATTCTTTTATCCATTGAAAACAAGCTTCATATTTTTCTTCCTGAAATATCTTCCACTATCCATCCCTTAACCTAGAAAATCAATTGAATCTCCAATAATTGTAATCCATTCAACCACCCACCACGGGAAAAAAAGAAACAAATGAAAAAAGGCAAGCAGGAGCTAACAAAAGATAAAGCAAATGCAAAAGCTTAGAGAGCACAAAACACAAAATAAGCTCAGGAACATTGAAAGAAATGAGCTAAAAGCATACTGCGGAACTCACAAGATCAAAACTTCATCCCAAACAAATCTTGAAACCAGAAACATATTTACTTACCCAGATGGAGGAAAGGGAAAGGGGAAAGGGGAGGAAAAGCATGTAAAATTCAAGGGAGGAAAAAAAATGCAAACCTCTTTAATCAAGTCATTTGAGCTTCATAGACCATGGATCCACCATCGAGATTCATCTTTTTTCTCAAACTGTTCCAAGATTTTGAGAGAAGAAGAAGAAAAAGCAGAACCCCAAATGAGATCTCGCAGTCATATCATAAAAGAAAGCATCTTTGAGTTCAGTGAAGCAAGAATCAATCAACAAAGATCAAGTAGTCTCATGTGAGGAAAAAAAAAAACCAAGAAAGAATGCTAAAAAGGAAACCCCACAAATCGTAATCATAATAGACAAGAACCTAATTTTCATTCCAAGCAGAAGAAGTAGTGTGCTTTCTTAATTATGTTTGATAAGTATTATATTGGTGTTGGTTGGGAATGAATTTAGTAAAGCTAGCGGGAGGAGCTCTGATGATACTTTTACAGAAAAATAGCAAATACAAAAGCGACCTCTCTCTTTTTTCCACATTCACTGCGCTATCTGCCTTTTGTTTTTTCTTTATTGTTTTTATATATTCCCCCGTCCCTTATTTATCTGATATTTTTCATTTATTAAGAGTTAATTTTATAAATTTTTAAAAATTATATATCATAATAGACAAGAACCTAATTTTCATTCCAAGCAGAAGAAGTAGTGTGCTTTCTTAATTATGTTTGATAAGTATTATATTGGTGTTGGTTGGGAATGAATTTAGTGTAAGCTGGGGCGGGAGTGAGCTCTGATGATACTTTTACAGAAAATAGCAAATACAAAAGCGACCTCTCTTTTTCCACATTCACTGCGCTATCTGCCTTTTTTTGTTTTTTTGAAATTAGAATTTTAAATTCATAAAAAAAAAAAAACCCCAAAATTTTTTAATTTTTAAAGTTAATTTATAAATTTTAAAAATATAAAAACAGAAAAAAGAATATTAAGTTATAAAATTTCAAATATTAAAAAATTTAAAAACAGAAAAAACTCTACCTGATTTTTTGTAAAATTTAATATTAAGATTAATATAATAATATTAAAAATATTTTTAATTTTTTATTTTTTAAATATTAATATAATTTTTCCATTTTCTTATTATTCTTATTCTTTTTTAAAATATAAATCTCAACTAAAGGTAAGGCAACTAATTTATTTTGTTGGCTCGAGGCACTATTTATAAATCTAAAAACATTTGGTTGAAAAAAAGTTTTGAGGCACTTTTTAAGGAAAACAAACATTGCTTAAAATAATAATATCCTACACAAATTTCCTTTGTATTTAGCATTTTCTCTGAAAAAAAAAACATTTCCAAAAATATTTTCAAATGGGACCTAGAATATTTGTATATTGACCATTTCACACAATCAAAATTTTGAAGAAAAAAAGAAAAGACAAAATTAAGTTTCATTGGATAAGAGCATACAATACTCCTATCATGAATTAAATAGAAGTAAAAAAAGAGGGAAACTTTGAATTGAAAAAACCCATTTAAATAGGATGATAGCGTAATTGCCAATTATATTTTTGATATAAATGCACCTACCACAATAAGAGTGTTTGAAATAATATTAGAATTTATTTATAATAAAATACTTTTTTATCCAATGTATTTTTTCTTTTCTTTTTTAGAGTTTGAGTTTTTCTTTTCATTTCATTTTTAGGTGGCAAGTGATTAGGACAATTAGCCAATAAATTAGTATTATTAGTAGCTAGTTAATCATAAAAGGCTATTATGGGATCCTTAATGTGCGGCTATGCAAGTGCTTGGCCAGTAATTAGTTGAATAATTTTTCAGCTTTTGATTAAATCTAATGGATTTTAATTCTTTAATTATTCACTCAAAGATAGCCAAACATGCTTTGAATAGGTCTACAACCTTTTTCTACCACCAAAGGTGGTGATGAGTTTGTAAATATTTACCCAGAAGTTTCAGATTTGATTTATAAGGCCGAATTGTCTTTAACAGAAAATATTTTATTTTCAAATAAATATTTTTAATGTAAAATCAGATAAAATTTATTTCAAAGTGAATAATCGATATCAAGACGAGAAATAAAAATAATAATAACAGATTTACAGGCAATTCTTCATTAAAAATGAAATTTGTAATTCTTATAAATAAAATAGATTACATATCCTAATAGATAAAATAATTTGATAATATAATATAAAAATAAAACTAAAAATAAAAATTCTTTATACGATCCATCTAACATTAATTAAACTCTATTTGTAAACAAAATTGCTTAAATTAACAATTATAAGACTTTCCTAAAATTTCTGCACAATAAAATTGAGGTGTTACATTAATGCACCAACCAAAAAAAAAAATGAGAAAATCATTTTTAAAAATCCAATGTATTGTTTCTTTATGGGTTTGTTTTTATCTTGTCAATTTGTTTAGGTGGCAAGTGATTAGGACACTTAACCAATAAAGATTAGTCGTAGCCCACTTAATCATAAATGAGTACAAGATTATAATTTAAAGGTGGATCAATAGTTGGGATCCACGTGGTAGGAACATGCCACTGAGGATCCTAAATGCGCCCCAGTGGAATTAATGAACAATAAAATATATACTATTTTTCATATATCGTATGCATTATTAAATGTTAAGTGATAATGTATTCTCACATTAATGATGAATTTTTAAGGTTAAAATGTCTAATTTAACTTATTAATCATCAAATTGAACCCAGAATTAAGTTCTCGGGCGGTCTTTTATCAGGCTAATCACGTAGTCATATTTTTCATTTATATAAATTAAAGCGTATAAATATTAGATAAAGCTTAATTGCTAATCAATTTTCCGTTTTCAAAAGAAAAGCAGAGAGAGAGGGGAAAGAATATGCAACGGTGACGAGTTCAATCCGACGTGGCAAATCAAATAGAAAAAAGCAAACGTGGCTCATGCTGATTGGATAACGACACCGAATGTGCTTCGATGACGTGGACCACCGTTCTATTCGAAACAAATACTTGTACATAGCTTCTGCGATTCCGGCACCGGCCAGAAGTTGACACGAAGAAGGAGAGAGAGCAAATGGCGAAGCCATATACGAGATCTATTTTGATTGTTGCTATTGCTTTCTTATCTGTTTTGCCGGCTACGCTCTGCATCGAAGATAAATGTGCTGCTTGCTCTGCCATTGCTGTAAGTATTTAAATTCTTTATGCTCATCATGCCAATGTGTATAGATTCTCTGTATCTTATTTCGTTCGTAACGATCTAGTTTAGAGAACCTTTAATTTGATTGAAGATGAATTATTGGATACAGAGGATTTATATTGTGGACACCGATTAATTTCAGATTGAGAAGTAGTTGTTTATTCTTGTATGTTCGTTAGCAATACTATCACTATGATAAAATCAAGTCTAAATGAGGGGGACGAAGAAGTAATGTGAGAGCAAGAATTTACATGTACTTGACAATTGATTCACTTGTGGTACCTAATTTGGATCTGACTCGTTTTGTTTCATGACTCTCAGGAGGAGCTGGAGCTTGGACTCTTGAAAGTAAGAAAATCATGTTGCTTCGTTGATCTTTCTCTCTTTTGTTGTGTATTTGCCTTGTAGAAACTTTCCTAGCTCAATCTATCTGCTTCATTGATCTTTCTATCTTTTGTTGTGTATTTACCTTGTAGAAACTTTCCTAGCTCAATCTATCAGGAAAACAAAAAGGAAGAAAAAGAAATCATTGCTAACTATCAGCCATGATGCTATTTGACTCGAGGAATAAATGGAGATATTAGCTTCTTCTAGCATGATTTGGATAATTTGGATATGAATTATGACCTGAACCCATTCTGAAATGTTTGAACTACTCCATTCTTGTGTCACTAGCTTATTGTCTATGTATAAGCCTTCGATTTATACACGGTGAAGTAATAAGTTGTGCCAAGGCCAAACTTGATTCACTTTTGAGACAAGACTATGTTGATAATACGTCACATGCACTGATATCCTTGTTTCTTTGCTACTCTGACCAATCATATAGTTGGATTATTGAAACTGCAATTTACTATAAGCAAGCTTCTAAAAACCATGGAGGAATCAAAATGCAGGATTACCTACATGACAAACTCCTTGAGAAAGAGGTATAGTTAATAGTGGTATCAATAGTTTTATTGAACATTCTGATTTTAATACTAGAAAATCGAAGTGCTAAAACAATTGATAACTAGGACAATACATCAGAAGTGAAAGATCTTTGGTTCAAGCTGTCTTTCATATATTTTCTTCTTTAAAGTAGTATAGTTTCATGTCTATGCTTTGTCGTTTTCACTGACATTTCCTGGACTAACATATGTGTATTTTATAGGAAAAGCCAAGAAACCATTTAGACATGAGACACCGCCTGGATTCTAAAGGTCAGCGTGAAGGGAAACTTATTGATTACAGGTCAAATATTAATGATAACCTTGTTGATTAATAAGGTCCTTGCTTACATCAGTTCCTAATTGCTTTATTCTTTTTCTTTTGGTTACAACTTTTAAGCCTATTACCCAGTTGTATTTAAGAACCGATCTAGGTCATAATTCGAACTCATTTCTCTATATCCTATGAACTTTTGGGTTAACGAGTCAAAGAATATTGTTTTTTTTTAGTGCATATTTCATTTCATGGGAAGACCAATAGTATGGAACTATTATCTAAATCTTTCCCTCAATAGATGTTTGATATTTCAACAAAAGGTAAGCATCAGCTTGGTTTTAAGAGAATAAACGTAAGAGAAGAGTGGTCTCAAGTTTCAGCATAATCTTTTGATGTTCTCAACAAGTAGTTGATATTATGAGTTCCAGAAATTAAGCTGGCGGGGAGGATAGATAATACGGTGCGGTACTAGTTTCGTTCTTAAGAACTACAGTCAAGTTTTTTCTTTCTACTATATACTAAAAGCAAGTGCTCGCTCTCATGCATATTCTTCCTCTCTTTCCATTGATCCAAATCAAACGGTCTGCTAATCCCTTTCTTTTCACATTTGCTTCGCACTATTCTATATTATTCTATGTCATTGGTATCTTTCCTCTTATCTTTACTTCCCCTCCTTCTTCCCTTCTTGTCTCACTCCAAATACCTCCTTCCCTTGGCGACCACTGACCAGATTCCTTGTCTGCCAGGAGTGGCCATTTTAGAGTGCTGGAATCCCCTATTGCTGACGTGCAGTTGTACAATTTTTTTCATCTGTTGTTAACATGCATGTTAAAGTCTTTAGTAACTTCTTTTATTTATTTCTTCAAGCAGAGTCAGTGAGCTAAGAGTTGTTGAACTCTTAGAGGACCTTTGTGAAAAGATGCAAGATTATACACTGGAGAAGGTAGGCTTTCCTTAAAGTCTTGCTAATTTCTCATTGCTATATGTTAGTTTTTAACATAACAATAGGAACTGTATTAATAGACACATTTGACTCAAATCTAAACTTTGGAACAAATGAAACCTTGTACACTTTATTGTCGCAATAACTTGAGTGAATGTTTCCTTAATGCTAATGCTTTTCTCTTTTACTTGCTAGGTGGATTCAAGCACAAAAACTTGGATCAAAGTAAATAATTGGGACGATCTCAAGACGAGTATGTCTCTGACTTTATTTCTTGAATTGCTTGGACACTTCTTCATTTTTTGAACTTCTTTTTTAATTAATAACTAATATATAACTTAATCCTTTTTTATAATTGCACTGCTAATGGTTTTAATATTGAGAGTCGAAATATAAATTTCTTCAAAGGTCCACTACCTCAGCAAGGCCTTCATCAGCTATCTGCCTGTAGCCTGCCAAATTAACTTTTGGATATCAAATAAGGATATGACTGAGATTGACTTGATAAGGTAAACTGTTAGGCGAGCTTTGTGCCAAGAGCAAGCTTGCAAAGTGATGCTCATTGGACATGGACCTCACGTATGTGGACAAAAATGAATATAATATATTTCAATGTCCGGAATTGAACCTTGATGTTAACAGCATTTATAATTTAAGTGAGTGAGAGTAACCTAAACCTAACCATTTCTTATTTTCCAGATCAATAATTGAATTTCATTTAATGAGTGCACTGAGAACAGGGAACAGTTATCAGGGACACTAATTATGTGATTTCCTCAGTAAATCCTACCTGGTCATTATGTATTTAAGCTAACAGATATCTTCAATGTCACGGTTTTACCCTTTTTTTTTTTATTTAAAATTTCTTGATAGATAAGCAAGAAGCTCGAGCACATTCAAAAGCTATGTCATCCTTTTGTGGAAGGTAAGAGAGCAACCACTTACGCCTCTTAGCTACAGTGAAGTTTCTATTTCAGTTCGATTCTACTGTAAAATCTAAATATAATACACTTTAACAATGTGTTTATGCTGCCAGGTTACTCGAGCAAACTGAAGATGAGGTAAGATGATTTTTCTACAACAATGACGCTTACTCTGTGGTTGAAAGCTACCTTATCCTCTTTATTCTAGACTAATGATGACTATTGCCTATTATATACTAATGCTGTCCCGCAATTAACAGTTGGCAGAATTGATAAAGAAAGGATCTGTCAAAGTTGGAGATGTAACCAAGGTATTATGTGAAGATCTCAGCAACTATTGCAACGGTAAAAGGTAATTATTTTTGGCTGTGTAAGTCATGTATTTCAACAGTAACATAGTATTAACTTTGGGTGTATACAGTACCAATTAACTACTCCATAATGTTCAGTGATTAACAACTGTTTACATTTGTGCAGCAGTTCCAATAAGGCAGTAGGTGATGAAAACGAAGATACAGACCGAGAACTTTGACCTAATAAATCATTTTGTTTCCCAACTGGCTGATGGGGTAAAGAAAGAAGATTGTCCCATAAACCAGGAAAGCAGATGGCTACGATAGAAGTAGAAACAGTTTTTCTATTTTTACGTAATACCAACATACATGTTCTTCCCTCCTTTTTGTTGGACCATGTATCAGCATCACAAGTTGTACTTGGTATTAACTAACTTTATATAATGAACACAATATCTATATTGTCGTTTTCGTCCTTATTTCTTGTTGTATTAATCTACTTTCTGTTTTCGCTGAATTGTGTTCGAATTGGAAAACTGATAGTCATAGACATGTTTAAGTCGGCCACTATGACTGTCGACATTTTTATAGCTTAAAATTCCATTTGCAGAAACCGTGCATCCAACGAACTTGAAATTTACAAGAGTCTACAAGCATAATCCAACAACCAGTGGAATGAAGATAAACAACTTGCTACAATAGAGTTCTTCAATCTGTACAACACAAGAAATGCAGCTGGCGCACACACAGTAACTTATATTGATACAACACATTTCCGATAGACAGGCTTTTAGAAACTACGATCAGCTAAGCATGTGAAACGTTGCAATGAGGAAGCAGCCGTGTGCCTCCCCCAACACCGAGTGTGTGGAGTTATACTGGTAGGCTATTCATTTCCCAGAATCTTGTCATGAGTTGCTTTCCAGTACACTTTTTAGTAGATTCAGTCCTTCAACTGATATGCTTCTAGAAATTCGGGTAGGAGGAATTTCTATCCTGGGCGGAGGATCAGGAGAAAAACAAATTATAATTACCGTTAAGTTATCACAAGTGTTGCGCTTGAGGGCTTCCCTTACCAGTTCTCTTGAACATCTTTCTGGATCATTATGCAGCATGAGTTCTTTCCTGGCCATCGTAACAGCACATTGGCTGCTCATTACATCCCAAAGACCGTCACAACCCATGATTAGGAACTCATCATCCTCGGTCAACAATGTTTCCTGCAACTCTGGCTCTGCACTCAACGGGCAGGCAGAACCTTTTGGGCCTTTCATGTGCCAATCTCCTAAGGCACGTGCTATAGATAACTGTCCATTCAAGTATCCGTCATATATGACTCCTCCAAGTTTTTCTATTCGATTTCTTTCAGATGCACTATTTGGTTTGTGGTCCTTAGACAACTCAATGGCTCTACCTCGTTTCCCCAGAACAGCACGACAATCCCCTGCATTAGCAACTATCATGGTTCTGCAAAAAAAATCATATCATGTTACAAACTATTCAGTACCAAATCCGGTTTGAATAGAAATTTGAAGTACATCAAAGAGTGCAAAAAACTCAACATGATCAGAAACATAAGGAATGTTGTAATGAACAGTTAATGTGGATCTTGGAGCAAAACAGAACAGATTATGCATTCTGAAAATATTTCATGAAAACAAATTCGTCTTATTCTAACAGTTTACAAATGCAGGCATGATCGCATCTGCGCTTTAAACATGAAATGAAAACCAGTACAGTTACACGTATTAAGCTTTACAAGCAGAAATATCCCAGAAGAACGGAACTAAATGGGTATTTGCCTTCATGCTCTTGTAAACATAAAAGACCAAACGAAAATAAGACAGCAGCCAAACTCCTTTATTTTCCTTTCAGCAAATATATTACATTGTACTAGGAAATATTTCAGACAAGAAACAGAAATCTACTTACCTTCCGAACATAAGAGCTGTCAGTGCTGTGGTGCCAGAGGATATGTCAATAGAACTATCATCAGCAAAGGCATAGTCAGCTTTCAAAAAAGCATTCTTAAGTGCCTTCTCTAAACACATGGGAAAACAGGGGTCCTCAATTATGAACTTGAGAATATTATTCCTCACAAATAATGCTGCATCAGTACCCCCATGGCCATCAAAGACCTGTTAACAGAGTTATTACTAAACCATACTGCTGATGGGAGGTACGAGAAAGGACCAATGACATGGCTTAATCGAGAAAATAAAAAGAATACTAGTTGCATATCATTTACGGAACAATCCATGAAATACGCAACAAAAGCAATCAATCAATCAGCTATACCTCAATCCCGAGTTAGTTGAGATCAGCAAACATAAAGAAAGTAAATTTACCCAAATATTATAGTTTTGCATGCAGCCTAAAAAACCTACCACCTGTATGAAGACTAAAATTTGATTTCGCGTTATCTTTCTTGAATTGAACTATGGTCATTTTAGAGCTTCATTGTTGATTTTCTTTTTTCATGAATTCTCAGCTTTAGTGGTACTTCAGCAAAGTGTCAAGAGGAGATAAGTCTTCATAGTTTGAGTTTTCCCTAGGCATATGCATCCAAAAAGCCTACTGCATTTCGAACAGAATAAATCTTTTAGTAATTTGAGTCGCTCGGGAGTATATTGCCAGTAAAGCTTGCAGAGGTCGTTTGATACTTTTATGGACTAGGAAAATTTAAAACTAGTTGGGATGGAGGACATGCTGCACCCCTGCAGAACATCATGGATCACATGAGCCTTCTAAGGACCAATCTATACAGCATTTCCTTCTAAGTCACAAATCAGTTGATAGTGCTGAGTACTCAAAAGGCCCAAACAAGCTCCTAATTCTTGTCTATCTCGTTTTGTACACTTCAGACCCCTATCCTTGGCCGTTCATTTTTCCATTTTACAAAGTTCTTTTCCCATATATTATCTCGCAGATCATAGAAAACAAAGGCACACAGACCCCCTTGAACTCTCCATTGTCAGATTTTGATTGATTCAATGAGGGGAATTTCCCTAAGTAACTTAAGCCTTCTTTAAATGGCTGTACCAAATCAAACTTAGTTTCTGAAATGAATTGCAATTTCTTTTAATCACAGGCTACACATGAACCCTGTTAGGCTTCACCTAAAAGGGTGAGAAAATGAGAGGAAACACAACCAAAACAAAGAGCAACTCATTTAGGGTGAAACATAACAACACATAGCACATTATATGGGTATATCTATCTAAAACGCATGCAAAATTGCATAGACAAATTAAGTGCAAAAGCTACAGACCCCATAGAACGCTGCAGGGGAAGTGGAACCTGCAATTTCATTAACATGTAAGACTAGATCATCTATACAGATGTGTTCATCCTCCATGTACTGTTTGGGTCCTTTCTCAGCACAGCTTCCAGAACGAAATACTGGTTCAAAGTTTGATTGTCCTTTCGAAGGGGGCTGGAAACCCTTCTCTGTTATTTCAAAATCCTAGTAGATGTAAGAAAAACAATATTAGCTGCATCACCTTAACAAGTGTACAAACTACAGAGCTTGAAAAATCAAAAGGATGGAAAGGACGGAAATTCTAGGGGGTTATATTAATGTAGTTATTAGCAGAGAG
>JACEIK010004682.1:69368-83888 GCA_018107945.1 Datura stramonium | reverse complement strand
AACGTTATAGCTTCAATTATGATTTATAACTCCGTTCTTACGAATTTAGCCTCTCTAAAAACAATAAATTCCATCCACACATTATTTTCAAGAAAAACGTGATTACAACTCCTTTCCAAGTCCTGATTTCCTTCCTAAAAACACCAAAATAAATAAATAATACAGACAATTATTAGATATTTTTTGAGGCAAGTTGTAGAATGTTTGATAATGTAACTGAAATAATTGTAGCCCCAGCAAAGATAAAGACTTCAAATTATTCCTAAGACACTTTATTCGTTGCTTTGGCAAAATCACAAACTCTCTTATTCTTCATGTGATTATTGTACAACCCAAATGAACCTGAAAAATTCCCCTTTTTCCGGACTTTAAATTAGAGTTAATTATAATAATTTAATGGTGTTTTTAATCTTTAACTCCTTCATTTAAGTTGGGAACAACTTCTTTTTTTCTCCTCTTTTTTTTTTTTCTTTTTTTTTCTTTTTTAAAATTTCTGTTCTCATGTTATAGAACAACTTATTCACGTGCTTGGAGGAGTCGTCCTTCTTTCTTGTCTCCTCTTACTCCTTTACTTTGTTTTCACCCCCCTCTTTTAAATAAATTCTTCTGGATTGATTTCCCAAGTTTCAAACTTTCCATTTTCATAAAACCAATATCTTCACTTTCTAATTAGCTTATTTAGGGGCATTCTCTATAGACTTGCCAAAGTGAAGCCTAATTTGTCATCAACTGTCACTGGATTTCTCAAAGTTCTGAACTTTTCGAGTTTTACTCAACCAAGATTTCAACTTTTTAAGTTTTTTCGGTTAACGAATTAAAAGGGTCATTCCTAACTGCCATATTCTTGCCAAAGAAAAGAATAATTTAGTAGTTTGATCATCATTTTGCTAGCAGCAAGAAGAAGATAAAAGCCAGGACCAAAGGGATTTTGGTTGAGAGGTAAAAGGGTCTGTTCAAAATCTTGACTTTAGTCTATTCATTCTTAATCTTGTCTGCTATTCTTTTTCTTCGAGAGTGTCTTTCTTTGTCTCAAGGTTTTCTTAAACTGTCAGACCCAACTCTATCACTTTTGATATCTATTTCTGTACTTGTGTCATGGCTAAAAGAATGTGGCTCCTTCTTTGCTTTATTTTTCTTCTTTCTCACGCTTAATTTATTCGGGAAAGTTGGTGTTCACAATAATGCTTCCTCTCTATTGAGTGCTTATGTCAGACTTTAGTTTTAGCATAGAATCTAATTCCTTTTTTCAGTTTAAGCCAACTCTTTCTTTTCCCCTTCTTTTCGTGTTATGCATATGCACGAGCTCTTGCTTCTTTTCGCGAGTGCTTGTATGTTTGATCAATTTCTTAATTTTAGTATATAAAGTCAATTTTCCAAAGGTTTGATGTGATATGTATGATCTTCCTAAATGAACCTGAAAGATAGATGTCGATTTTCTAAAGGTTGGATGTGATATATATGATCTTTCCAAATGAAACCTGAAAGATATTTAGACGTCACTTCTCTAAAGGTTTGATCTGATATGCTATTTCCTGACGAACCTAACCGTTTGAGAATTCTATCTTGTAGAAGGAAGTGGTAGGATGAATGCTATTTAAGCACACAAGGATCCTGCTTTCCGCACATTCATCTAGGATGAATGCAGTGTGGATTCTTGTCTCTTGTCTAGTATGCTTTGGAGTGTGTTCAGACGGGTTGAGTGGAAATGGCACTTCAAGGCCTGCTGTTGTGAATGTTGGAGCTATTTTTACATTTGACTCTACAATTGGCAGAGTTGCCAAGATTGCAATTCAGGAGGCTGTCAAAGATGTTAATTCCAACTCTATCGTCCTCCAAGGAACCAAACTTGTTGTGAAGTTTCAAAATTCCAATTGCAGTGGGTTTCTTGGCATGGTCGGAGGTACTTTATTCTCTGTTCATTTCCTTTAATATCTGTTACACTGCCTTAGCTGCTGTCAATTTTAGAATCAAGATATAAAAAGAGAAAAAATAGTTAGTTCCTCCTTTAAGGAACCAGTGTTGCTTGGAAGCCATTGCTAATGTCAACACCCCATGTAGTTCATCAGGCTCAGTTGATATAGATAGCTGATGGGTTGTGCTATTAGAATCATCTGGCATTCATTCAAAATTTTGATTCACGTAGCCTAGTAGAAGTTCCCAATTTTCTCATTTAAGGGTATATTTGAATCTCAAATAGACTAACACTTTTTGTATTTGCAGCCTTGAAATTTATGGAGACTGATGTTGTTGCAGTAATAGGCCCACAATCTTCTGTAGTCGCCCATACCATATCCCATGTTGCGAATGAACTCCAAGTTCCTTTCTTATCATTTGCTGCTACTGATCCTACACTCTCCTCTCTTCAGTTTCCTTATTTTCTTAGGACAACTCAAAGTGATCTATACCAGATGACTGCAATAGCCGAGGTCATTGAATTTTATGCTTGGAAGGAGGTGATCGCGATTTTTATTGATGATGACTATGGGAGAAATGGTGTCTCTGCATTAGATGATGCACTTGCAGCAAAGCGCTGTCGCATCTCATATAAAGCAGGGATTTCCCCTGGAGGTTCTGTTACGCGAGGTGATGTTATGGATGTTCTGGTAAAGGTTGCCCTAATGGAATCTAGAGTCATTGTTCTACATGCATATCCCACCTTAGGATTCATGGTACTTTCAGTGGCACACTATCTTGGAATGATGGGTGATGGTTATGTATGGATATCCACAGATTGGCTCACCACTGTATTAGATTCCTCTCCTCCCCTTCCACAGGATATTATGGATACCATGCAAGGAGTTCTGGTTTTGCGACAACACACTCCAGACTCTGAAAATAAAAGAGCATTTTCATCCAGATGGAACAAGTTGACAGGTGGCTTTTTAGGGCTAAATTCCTATGCTCTTCATGCATATGACACAGTTTGGCTAGTTGCACATGCCATAGATTCATTCTTTAATCAGGGTGGGACCATCTCATTTTCTAATGATACTAAGTTGCAATCAGTTGAAGGAAGTAATCTTCACCTTGAAGCAATGAGTATTTTTGATGGTGGGCCACTTCTGCTGAAGAACTTATTGCAGAGTGATTTTGTTGGTTTGACGGGGCCATTCAAGTTTAGTCCAGAAAAATGTCTTATTCGTCCAGCATATGACATCATAAATGTAATTGGAACAGGTTTTCGACGTGTTGGTTACTGGTCTAACTATTCTGGCTTGTCCATTTTGCCTCCTGAGACCTTTTACTCGAGGCCACCTAATCGTTCAAGTACAAACCAAAAACTTTATAGTGTTGTGTGGCCTGGAAACAATGTTCAAAAACCTCGTGGATGGGTTTTCCCAAACAATGGTAAGCAACTGAGAATAGGGGTGCCCATCCGTGTTAGTTACCGAGAATTTGTGTCTCAAATTCCAGGCACCAACAATTTTAAAGGTTTTTGCATTGATGTATTCCTTGCTGCTGTAAACTTATTGCCATATGCTGTTCCACATCAATTTGTCCCCTATGGAAACGGGCATGAAAACCCAAGCTACACCGGTATGGTGAAGCTAATCACAGCCGGGGTAAGTTCGTGCCGACAGAGAGGATGTTATATCCATAACTACCTAACATTAGATGATTTTAACTATATTCTAAATGAACTGTTTTTGTATGCTCCCAGAAATTTGATGGTGTTGTTGGTGATATTGCAATAGTTACCAATCGGACTAGAGTTGTTGATTTCACACAGCCATATGCCGCATCTGGACTTGTTGTTGTGGCCCCATTCCAAAAGTTGAATTCCGGTGGTTGGGCCTTCCTAAGACCCTTTTCCGCTCAAATGTGGGGAGTTATCACTGTTTTCTTTCTCTTTGTTGGGATGGTAGTGTGGATTTTGGAGCACCGAATCAATGATGAATTTCGTGGGCCTCCCAAACAGCAGTTGATAACCATTCTATGGTGAGATCAAAGGTTCTTTTTCTTTCTTTTTTTCCGGTTATATCAACCTTGTGGTGGCGGAGGGTTTAGCGTTGACCCTCCCTGTATATTAATAACCAAAATGTGAATACATAAAGGAGGAGGACATAATTCCTTAGCTCCAGAAGTCCCATGTGGAAAGTGGAAATGTGCACTTCAAAAAAATAAATTTTTCCTAATGTATTTATGTGCATAAACGAAATGTTCTAAGGAAACAAAAGGATGATTTCCACATCTTACATCAATTAGCTTTACAAAATAACAAAAATCATTACAAAGTGTCAACATTCTCATATTTAGTTACCAAAAACCAAAGTTCATTGACAAAAGAAGCATCATAATCCCAATACTTGCATGTTATTTACTGTGCATTGTGGTAAACTGCTATTAGCCTATTAAAAGGTTGTGAGCAGTCCCAACCAATAAGGTGGCGTGGGATGTGTAATTATATGCCAGTAAGAGCCTAGGATTTGTCTAAAAATAAACTAATGTTAGTGGCATAGGTCTATACATGTGTGAAAACATGCTGTACACTATCCTGTAGGTGTTCTTATTGTGTACTTGACATAGTTTCCTGCTATGCTGCTAGTTCTTTTTTTCTTCTCCTCTTAATTGAACAAGAAAAATTAGATTGTGGGATAAAAAATATTGGTTCTTGATGATATGATTATTGTTATGTCAAAACTTCCACGTGTCATTGTATTTTTTATTTGTACTTAAATATTGTATGAGTTCGGAAAACAGCCATGGTAGCTATGGGTCAAATTACTAAAATGGTGAGATATCATGTTGCTATAGCTTACTTCATTGCTATTTGTTTACTCGACTGTTTATTTACAATACTTATAACAGCTTTTAAGCGTTAAACTTATTCTTTCTTTGAAGCGTCCAATGTAATGACAACTGCTATGATGGTAAGGACCACCTGCATCGACTTTAAACTTCGCTTAAGTGCCTAGGTTCCTCCTTTATACTATGGGGATCTTTAACCCTACTACTCAATAATTGGAAGTCCATAAATTGCGCCTGCCACTTCGTAGTTTTTAGTTCGCTATTCTCCTTATCAGTTATGAATGCAGTTGATGCTCATAGAATAGTTTTTTGTTTGAAAGTTCCTAGATTTCTGGAATACATAATTTTTCTAGAATGGTGAATCTCCAGCAATTTTCTTTTGAGAAAATGGAAACATATAAAGCCGGAAGTTCTTTGAACATTCTATGGTTTATGGCTTTAATTTTATATGAGTTCTGAGCACAGTCCATTTCATTGTTCAATTGAACTTGATTTGAATAGATTTGCACCCATCACCCAAGAATTACACCCTTCTATCCTTGATTTGAATAGAAGGATCACTGCTCCTGAATAAGAGCAACTTCTCTATTATAGAAGACTATTTGTCTGACAATTGTTTGTTCTACTTGCAGGTTCAGCATTTCAACTCTCTTTTTTGCCCACAGTAAGTGAACTATAGTTCAGTATAATTGTTTCGTGGTGCATTCTATGTTCAGTTGCTTAACTTTTGTGATCTTTCCTCTGTAGGAGAGAATACTGTAAGTACGCTTGGTCGCATGGTGCTGATCATATGGCTCTTTGTGGTTTTGATAATAAATTCAAGTTACACTGCAAGTTTGACCTCCATCCTCACCGTACAACAACTATATTCTCCTATTAAAGGAATCGAAAGCTTGAAAGAAACCGACGAACCAATTGGGTTCCAAGTGGGTTCTTTTGCAGAACGGTATTTGGAGGAAATTGGTATACCAAAAGCCAGACTTGTTGCCCTTGGATCACCGGAAGAATATGCTACAGCACTTCAACGTGGTCCTGCAAAAGGGGGAGTAGCTGCAGTGGTGGATGAAAGACCATATGTAGAACTTTTCCTGTCAAATCAGTGCAAATTCAGGATTGTAGGTCAAGAATTCACCAAAAGTGGGTGGGGTTTTGTAAGTTTCTCTATTCCTACAGTTTTTTCCTTTATCTTTTTTCTTAATTCTATGTGCCTGCCTTCTGCCTTTTCTTTTTCCTTTTTTAGTCCTAAATCTGTAAGTACGCTTGGTTAAAATTGTGTGATAGAGGATCTGTAGCTAGCTTCCTTGAATTTTCTGGTTTGGAAGAATGTCTTATGTATTAAGAGGTGCATTTCATTTGTGTGTGAAAACAAATGCATGTAAAAAAAAGTTGCCGAATCTCATATAAAGTCCTGTAGGATTCATAACACACTCGAGCATGCTAGTTTATTCCATGTGTGATAGTTGTAAATTAATATTATCTGAAATGTCTTTGGGGTGAACATGATATTGGTGTCTATTTCAGGTTCAGGCACTCCTTAAAAATGTTCTATTTTGTTGACTAAAAACTTTATGTCCTGGACATGTTTGTAGCATATCACTAAGCAGACTTCTACTTAAAACCGTTTTCTAAATATTTGTGTAAAAATCTTTGATGTCGGGGTTCTACATTTCTATTAAGCTTATTAGATACTCTCTCCTTCCCAATTTATGTGATGTACTTTGACTGGACACGGAGTTTAAGAAATATGAGAAGACTTTTGGAGCTTGTGGTCTAAAATAAGTTATAGATATTTGTGTGGCTATAAATCGTCTTACTAAAGGTGAACTGAATATTTTAATATTAAATTGTTATTAAATATAGAATGTGTCATTCTTTTTGGGATTGACTAAAATGTGTGTCGCATAAATTGGGACAGAGGGAGTACTATTTTTTATCTGTCGGAGACATAGAATCCAGAAATCATGTTTTCCTCCGTCATTCTGTGCTTATTATTCTTATTTAGGCATTTCCTCGGGACTCTCCCTTGGCTGTCGACTTGTCAACTGCAATTTTAACGCTATCTGAGAATGGAGATCTCCAGCGGATACATGACAAGTGGTTAGCAAGAAGCGCTTGCAGTTTAGACAATGCTGAGCTTGAATCAGATCGCCTTCACTTGAGAAGCTTTTCAGGCCTCTTTCTTATATGTGGGATTGCATGCTTTTTTGCTCTCCTGATATATTTCATCCAGATTCTGCATAAATTTCGCCGGGCTTCCAAAGCTGAAGTTGTTTCAGATGGTCAGAACAATACTTCACGTTCTAAACGTCTTCAAACTTTATTGTCACTTATTGATGAGAAATCAGATAAATCTAATAGAGGCAGCAAGAGAAGGAAAATAGACAGATCTGTTTCTGATGACAATATAGAAAATGACTTGGGAAGGGATTCCAGGTGGAGAGAATCACAGGCTTCTCCTCAGAATGAAGGTCATTAGTTCAATTATGCCAGCCTACATTTCTTATAGGGTTTTCACCAAAGTTCCAATTTTTGTTTAGTAATGATTTAATCAGCAATCAATTCAAAGATCAGCCAAGTCACTTAGTTTGTTTATAGATGATAGAATTGTTTTATTCATCACATATATCAGATTCTGGTGTCAACTGTAAATTAGCACAATCTTTACGTAATCAAATAGCATTTCTTGCTTCTGGGAAGATTGATGGAACTAAAGTATGCCTCAACTCTGATACTTTTTCTTTGGTTTCATGTGAATGGTGGTGATTTGTCGTCGTGTTTTGAGTGTAGTTTCTGCATTTTAAGCTTGATGAGTTGAGGCAAAATTCATTGCTAAATTAAAGACTTCAGAAAGAGTTAGCCATTGATAAGAGACTGACAATTACACCTCATTTTTTGGAAGTATAAAAGCCTTTTCAGAAACTTGCAGTCAACTACAAAATGGAAGGAAGATGAGTGCTATCAGCAGCTGTAGCTGATACTTGATTTTGGCTGAAGCCTCATCTCTGTTGAAAATATAATAAAGTAAATAAAAATGTGCACTTTCTATATATAAGCATAGATGATATGGTCACACAATTCAATATGGTATAAGAGCATGCAGTTATCATGAGTTCAAATCTCATCGCCACCCTTCACAAACAAGATTCACGTGTTTGGCTCATTAAAAAACATCAAGCTCACATGCGAAGGGGGCATGTTAAAGATATAATTAAGTAAATAAAAATATTCTCCTACCAATTTCAGCTGAAATGATCACTCAATCTAACGTTCTCAAAATCTTGCTTTTGTCCTCCCTATTCATCATTAGTTCCACTAACTTCACTTGCCAGAGGAGGAAAAAAGAGCAACAAAAAGGATGCACTTAGCCCGTATCATTATAGCTTCCACTGAGTTCACTTGTGGGAGGTGGAAAAAGAACAAGAAAAAAAATGGTGCACTTACAAATACACAACTGATGATGAGCTTATTCTTGCTATACTTTGTGATTAGAGATTTAGGTGTTGCACAAAAAGGTGCCAATTTACCATAATGAATGTCATTATCTTGATGCATTTTCAGGGACCCTCCATTTTGATTTGGTTTAGTAGGGATTTTATAGGATAGGTGAATAATAATTTGGGTTGGTCACTTTGATATTGTTGTTGGGAAATTTTAACTCGGGGAAACAAAAGCCTTTAGTTAAGGGACATCATTGCTACTTTGTACAACATCAAGTCACAGAAAAATTTGTAGTTATGAATCTCCAAGTTATTGACCCCATATACATTTCAAAAAAGGTATTTCTCTGGTACATTCAACTATAGTATCACACTGCAGAAAGTCTCCGCTAATAGAGACGCGCTCGCTGAATAGTGGCAATGAACTACAGAAGAAAAAGGGAAATAGAAAGAACATGATCAGCTGTAGTTGAAGAGGTCAGCATTTACAACATTTGTATTGTCAATCATTATAGATTACAAATTACAATATGTACAAAGGTTTAAAATGTCAATAGTACTAAATTTGATTGCCTCTGAAGTATTTTTGAAAGATATCTTCTTCTAAACAATACGTATGAAATACTTTGTAGACCTCAATTACAAGTCTAGGAAACCTACTGGAGAAATAGCTCTCAAATCCTTCAGGAACCTGTCCAAGAATTCCCTGTATTTCCTTTGAAAGTTCTCTGTAATGGTTTAACTTATTTCTGATAACTCGCAACAAATCACGGACACTATCGTACTTGTAACGCCTGTAGCGACCAATGTCATTGATAAATGCACTGTCCATTTTATCATTCCACAGACCACCCAATGCCACGGTCTTAACACTTTCCAGTGCTTCCAAAAGTTCAGATCCGTCCTCTCTATCCTCTAATTCTACTCTATCACTGGCATCCCGGAGGAATGAGAGCCGCATCTCAGAATTCCAAAAGAAAGGATGGTGCAATATCTCCACTGCCTTAGGCCTATGGATAACAGAAAGGCAAACACCACTATCAGTGAAGTACAAAAATGAAGACCAGAACATCAATGACACAGAACTTACAAATTTATAATATCAGAGAACGACTACTTTGTAGTAAAAATTTGAAAACCGTGATGCCATTACCTCAGCTCTGGCTTTGGATGTAGGAGTGCACTGATAAGATCTGCTGCCTCTGGAATATTCTCTATAAGGAATAAATCTTTTTGATTGTTAACTATATTTACATCACGTTCAAAACTATCCCCGTATGGATGTTTTCCCCCAGTTATGCAGAAAAAGAGTACACAACCTAAACTGAATAAATCCACAGCACGTGTCTGCCGTTCATGACGAAGTTGCTCAGGTGCTTGCCAACCTGAACTCCCAGAGCCTACAGATATTGCAGGACAGAAATAACACGGGCTGAGTGATATCCATGCATGCACAATAGACGCAAATAGATATGCAGAAGAACGTTACAAAGAAACCCCTATTTGCAAAGGAAATGCCTCCACCACATGGCTTCAGTATAGACATATATGGATTAACAACTCCAAATAGAAAGAAATAGAAGCTTTTCAAAATATTTGGAACAAAAAGAAAGTGAATGGAACTTATATTAAATAAATTGAAAATAAAAAAGCAACAAAAGCAGACCTTCCTCACCCTTCACTCAGGGAAAATAAGGCACCGTTGGGCCTGGGGAATGCACTAGGGAATGTCAATTGCCACAAAAGAAAAAAAGTCAAGTCCCTGAACAAAGGCTTACCAGTGGAATTTTTGGTTAATGATGACATGTCCCCTGCAAGGTGCTTGCTGATACCCATATCTGAAAGCTTAGCACTTATAGATCTCTCTTTTACTATAAGAACATTCTGAGGCTTCAAGTCCCGGTGTACAATTCCCAGTTCATGCAAATGAGCAAGGCCGTGAACCATATCTCTGCCATAAGCAATCACGAAAGGGTTTAATTGTTAATTTTGAATGCCTCTGAAATACGTCTAAAAGAGCTGTAACTAAATAGTGGTGAAAGGAAAAGGCAGGTAAAAGATATAAGGCATCTAATATGCAAGCACTGAGAGGGCCATATCCTGAAATTTGAAGGAAAAATTAGTATATATTCGTTCAGAAGGGTAAACAAATTAATAAGATGTGATTGAATAAATGATTCAGAGGTTTATTTCCTTTATTTTCCTTTTGTGAGATCAAAATATAATATAGTACTCTCAGACAAAGATGAGAGAAATGCTTCATCACACTCTAAAACAGAACTGAAGCTGAATACTACAGAAATTCCCATAACAGCCTATTAGATGCTTTAGCAATATAGATGTGAGAATTCTCAGCTTATATGTTCCAAAGGCTGTGATTCATTTGCCTGAGAATCGTCGTTGAATTCTCTGCAAGTTTACACATGTAGTAACAAATCTTCCATCTTCAATTCTCAAGCTGTGACAAGGATCATTATGATATAACTCCTCTGACATCATCCACAATAAATAATTACCATTTTCGAATTCATTTCTAGTGCAATTCGATTAATAAAAGCATGAGTTACCAGAGTCCACTAATAAAAAGGTTTAGATTAAACAATTGTTAACAATTTTTTTTTGGGGGGGATAAGATATTAATCACCATAATAATTCTTGAAAGAATTCTGTACATATATACAAGAACTATTTCAACATAAATCTTAATGGTCTATTCCAGATTCAAATCTGGACCCTTCGATAATTTTTTTATTTCTCAAGTAAAAGCTATAGATTAACCAGCTACAATGTATGTAAGGTATTTCTGTATCCAACTCCGTTCATATAAAAGATTTAAAGCTACCATGAAACTTTCCTATGTCACACTGTTCGATCAAATTCCTTCAAGAAAAACTTGACGTGAACAGTCTGTCAAATATGAAAAAGAGATGGATAAACATTCAAGAAATCCAGTTAGACATGCAACAGAGTCGGACAAGCCAAGAGAAGCAGTTTCTCAGGCATGGTTAGTTCAAATGAAAATTGTACAGATTAATCAGTTTAACGAGAGTGACTTTCAGTTTTGGAGTCATACTGCAATGCACTTTGGTATTGACTGATCCATGAAAAAAAGCACTTGATATTGAAGTGAGTCTCCACACATATGAAAGAATACAGACCAATAAAAGTAAATCAGAAACCGATCATAACAATACACCAACCTCATCAATTTTAACAAGTGAGCTGAAGGATATCCACTGGGCTTCCATAACGAGAAGTCATCCTTGTCTCCAGATTTCCACTGAAATTTTACAGTGCAGTCACTTAAACAACTGGCATCCTGGTCATTTCCAGAAAATTGCTTTTGGTAGGAGCTGGAGACTGATGATATAAACTCATATAAGCTACAAGTGCAACGCTCAAGAGCCAGGTAAACAAAATCTTGATCGTACTCCACCCCATACCAACGAACAATATTTGGGTGTTGATCAGAGGCAATAAGATTTTGAATTTCTTTCAAAGCCACTTCATGATGGGTCTGTACGAGGCGTTTAACAGCTACAGGACGACCATCATAGATTCCCTCGAGTATGATAGTGCCATTGCTCCCTTTAGCTATTTCAGTGTTAGAAACCAGCAACTTACCAATCTTCCGATGATATACAAGACTATCATACCTGGACAAATTCAGCTCCAAAACCTTCTCACTCTTTCCAATGTCAGCAATGACACCACTTACTTCAGCGTCATCATTATAACTATTTTTCTTGTTCTTCTCATTGCGGGTACTGCTCTTACTGAAACCTGACTTTCGAGGTTTCTTCTTTTTTAAGGTTACAGCTTGCAACTTGGGATCTGTAGCCTGCTTGTGCAACTTCCACCTTTTCCACAGCAGAGTATAAGTAAAAGAGAAAGCTGCAATGAGCAGCATAAATGTATTGAGTACCACAGAATTCCAGTTATATGAATGTAAAAAAGCATCAGATTTCGTGTCTGTATTTATATGACCATTATCTCCACTAGGCAGACGCATGAGCCCAGATTCTTCAGTCATAAATGGATGAGAAGAATGGATTATATCAGATCTTTTCTTTGGAGGTAATTCCACTAATTCAGAAAGTGGTTGTAATGCAGGATTGAAATAAGTAGAAAGCGCCACATGTCCAGAAAGAGCATTCTGTGGCCTACCAGATGCAAAAAGTGATTCTAATGATCTAAGGTTCCTGACTCGGTGGACAGCTGGCTTTGTAGGACAAACTCCATATCCAGATTTTAATTGATCCTCTTGGTAAGAAAGATCACCAAGAAAACTCCCAATTTGTTTACATTGCTGTGAAGCCTCAAAATCAGCAAACATTAAGTACCATAAAACCTTTCCGGTCTTCGAAGAAGTATATTTCAGAGCATAATCTGTTCTCATAATGTAGAGTGGATTAACAGCTTCTGAATCTGTATCTTGAGCTGCTGCCCATCCTTCAACATCCTCCCTTGGTACAATTGAATTTTGTCCAACATCTGCATCACCTTCTAAAGGAAACACATCCGACCTAATTGTCTGGATGTGTTTCCCGGTTTTAGCATCAACAATGAATACGGTGGTCTTCTTTGATCCTAATATGATTCCACTAGCTAAGACATATGGAGTTCGCTTCAGAAATTCTTCCACACTGAATGGCAGCTCCTGAGATGATAAAAAAGAAGAGCAGAAGAAATGAACTATTTTAGGGTTAAGGAAAACCAGAGCACTTCGTAATGTCAAACCATTTCATGCGAGCACGCAGAATTCTCATAGTAATATTATCAAGTTTGCAGGAATCACTCTCGTTGTGATATTAACACTAATAGATGGACAAAAGGAGAAACCCTCTGGTGAAAAGATTGAAAAGCATACCACACCTACTGGTGCCATAAGGGAATAAAAACTCTTCATAAATGCATTCTGTCAACGCAAAACTCCATAAAGTTTCTGAATGAGCATGGTAGAGGACAAGTTCAGTCAGTATACCACTTTTTCGAAGCCATTCCCGTGCATGTATAATTTCCAATCTTCTCCACAATCTATATAGAAGTTGTCATCCTCAATGGTCACATTGCTACTATCACCTTGATAATCAGAGAGAGCCTGATATGAAGAATAAATGGATGCCCCCGACCTAAATGCCCAGATATCTTCTCCTGATTTTAGATCCAGTAGGTGTACCATGCCATCTGGAGCAGCTACAATTGCTGTGTCGCGTTTACTGAATTTCAAAACAAGACAACAACAAATTGCACTTGAATTAGCTTAGAGGCACTCGAGCAGAGAATCTATACTAATAAGAAAGCAGGTGAAAGATGTCAAGAAAAATTAAGCAAATGAAAAATAAAGATGAACAAATCCTCAACCCTACGCATATTATCTTATCAAAGCAAATGTAAAATCAAGATTCTAAAGTTTCAAAAACGAGAAACAAAAACCACATCTCTGTTTTGACTACACTTGAAATCTAAGAATTTCACTACCATGCCAGTGTTCCACAATTTTGTTGTGTATTAATATGTCATAATCATCGACATCATCTATTCTAATAAAAAATAGAAACAGCAAAACAGCTTTGTTCAATACAAGTGTGAAGCCTGTCACATTTTATTTCCTGTTTAATTTTCCCATTGTATTGAGTATGTGGTTATTTCCCTATCCAATTCCCAACTCTCTGCCCCACTGGATTATAATTTTCATAAGCTCTTAGCTCCTCTTCTAACCTGTGTTTATCTCCCACTGTAAATATTGTCTAAGCAGCGCCTAGGTGCTGTTTTGATGAAATATACACAAATGGTACTTTCTCAAAGAAAAAAAAAGTGTAACCCGTCCAACCTCCGACTTCAATAAGTTGGGTGTGTACTATGTCAAATGAAATGATAAGATGTGCTTAGCCAAAATCAATCAGCCCAAATGATTGGGTCAGCACGGCTTAAGTGCACTATACCAATATGACCTGTCAGTTTTTCCAAGCTGAGGTTTGCAGTGATGCTGACTTTAAGCTTCAGACTTGTATGCTTTGTTCTATTTACTGTCTTCTGCTTTCCTTTGCAAGTTTTCATGTTAACAAATCAAAATCCATCATAGAAAGACCTCATACATGTTAAGGAGATAATGACAGAGTTGGCAGATGTTGTTTTAGGTAATTTCTCAAAAAAGTCTAAGGGTGTGTTTGGTATGAAGGAAAATGTTTTCTTGCAAAAAAGTAATTTTCTTACTTATTTTCTAGTGTTTGGTAAATAAGCAAGAAAATTTTAGCCCAAGAGCATTTATATGTAACTTAGCAAAATACTATAGGGCTGGGATGAGGTAATGAGTCAAGTTTGGGAGTGGCAG
>JACEIK010004682.1:0-26735 GCA_018107945.1 Datura stramonium | reverse complement strand
ACCCCAAAAGCTAGCTCAAGAGGGGAGGATTGCCCAAGTCCATATAAACAAACCATCAGTCCATTCCCCAACCAATGTGGGACTTTAACCCACTTTAACAGAGAGTAGCTTGTGCTCAAACGCCTTGGCGATCCTGGTACCTATTCCAAGGCCTAGCAACAATGTTGTTTGCTTGTTAGTAATTCGTTATGCAACGGGCAACCAGAATGTCAAACCAAAGTTCTTGACACAACCGGTTATAGTGTATAGCCGTTAGAGAATGATGCAATCCTATTGTGCCCTTTAGTTTGATTGATCGTAAACATCTTGCTCATTAAACTCATCGATGTACTTATTACCTGTGAGTGATTGTTTTCAGCTCCAGTCACCAAATTGAAGAAAAAAAAGCTATTTGCATATTAAACAGCACTTCTACTAGGAGTTCTTGGCTGATGTTGCGCATATATCTCATTCGGTTTGATTTGTGTTTATTGATTATCTTTAACTCTTTTGTTTCCGAGATTTAATGAATATTCAACTTACATGGTGCAGCCAGGGGCTACATTTGACCTGAATATTGAACTATTGGAAGTAAAGTCACCAGAAGGGAAGTAATAGGTGCCCCGACTGTACCATAGGTTTTGGCTTTCCTCTTCTTCATTGTTGTAAATGTTTTGTTTTCTCCCATAAACACCAACCTCTGTGGAATCAATAGCAGTTCCACTTACCCTTCGCGTGATTTGAACCACGACTTATTGGTTGGAGGTGGCTGCGCCTCCAATGGAGCCAACTCCTCTCGTCAACATTTTGTGAAGTTAGCAAGTGATTCTTTAGCTTTTGAATGTAGAAGCTCGATAACGTCCCACGAGTTTTGCTTCTCCTTCATGTTAACTGTTCAATCTTTGTTATGTAAATGAAGTAACTTGCTTCCCTTTTTCCATGCTTCTTCATTTGTATGTAAATTTTTACTTCTTAACTTCCCATGTTAGTAGTCGTTACTCCTCCTGCGTTTTAGAGAGACCTCACACTATCTCGAGTGTGAGAAACCATGGGGTGTCGGACGACTGAAAATTTAAAAAAGAAAAGGATTTATTTGTTTACAAAAAAAAGTGTCAAATAATATTTCTTTTCATTTTATGTTTTCTCTCATATGTCAATTTATATCAAGCATTTTTTTTTTATAACAATGGTGTCGGGTCAGCTTTCACGCACCTTGATTAATTTCGTGCGATACCTATCATCTCCTCCAACAAGAGCTACCAAGTAACTTTGTCCACCAATGCTAGTACATATGAGAAGAAATTACTTAATATTTTTTGTATTTGCTGGAATTTAAAATGAGATAATCAAGCAATTTAATGAAAGACATATAGGCAATTGTAAGTTTGCAACCTATATTGTTCTACATTACAAAAATAATAGATCACACAATTATAAATTATAAAGAGAAATCTCTAGATCTGATCACAAGCTTTGCTCGTAAATAAATTGAAGAAAAAAAAGGCCTATTAAGAAATCTTTTTTCGAAATTATTACTTCTTATTCTTATGTGTTCTTTAGTTAATCACGTCTCAATTTTAAATTAATTAAAATTAATTTATAAATTATTTGCATCAAATAGAGCATATTTATCCGAATTTGAAATCAACTACACCCTGCAATTCATTTACGCAGAACTAGTTGTTCTTATTATTTTGATTAAAAAAAAAAAAGAGAGAGAGAAATTCATTTTAAAGAAAAGTTAAATGGACGAAAAGTAACATAAATAGAAGTATAGGGTAAAAAGAACATGTTAAGTATTAGCAGAAGGGCTTTATATTTTAGTGCAGATGGGTCTCAGTAGGCAGTAACGCTCAACTCCGACGATGGTCTCCTTCTCCATCTGATATTCTTCCGATCTGATAACCAAAGTAGCATAACGCATAAAGCAAAAGGAACGAATCAGAAAATGAAGACGACGATGATTCGTCTCTATTTGTTGTTTTCGTTTTTCGTTTTATTTGCCCAATGGTCGCCTGCACTTTCCGATCTAGTCATCTCCAAAGTTGATCGAAAGGTAATTCTCCGATTGGTGTTCAATATAGTTTGCTTCGTTCATGTAGATGTTGGTTGGTTGCTACTCTTTTCCCCATCTGATATTAAATTTAATTCGATTATAGGACTAAGATCTAGTCATCGGTATAACTTTCTGGGGAGAATTTTATAATTTGCGAAGTAGCATTGTAATGATTTAGGCAACAACTAGACAGAATGGTTGCGGATGATTCATATAATTAATCTCAACTTTGTTTCTAGTCAAGGCGTAGTTGTTGTTATTGCTATTATTTTGCTTTTCCCTGCATTGGCATCAAGGGAGCTGTGGCAGTTCTTAAAAATTAGAGGTTTTCTTTTGTGATTGACAAACTTAACTGTTTAATAATTTTCAGAATAAGTATAACTAGTGTATTAAGAATGATCATCATTTCATGGCCCCCTGTTTCTTTTTATTTTCTCTGTGTTTATTCTCAAGCTCAGAGCAAGTAGAATGTGACATAAAATGTGAGCTTACTTATGAGTAATAAGAATAATCTTTCATCCCTTTCTTTGCTAATTATAATCTTAAAATGTAATGGTCTGAGTGCTGCACGATTTGATACTATCTTGTCACTTGGGTTACCGGTCATTTCATATCTTGGTGCCATTTGAAAGAGAAAATCTGAGCTGTAAATTAGACGGCTGAATCTAATTTGCAATTATTCATTCAATAATGCTCATTCCTGGCTGTCATATATCTTATTGCAGATTGACCTGACCTCTCAAGTAGTGCGCGTGACTGCAACTTTGAAGGTTAGTAGTTATTGCTTGCGTTTTTTGAGATTCTGGACAAGTTTGTTGAATATTTGTAACTATAGATAATGGATTTAATGGTCTGCTTAGTTTAATCTAGAAGCAGTTGTATTTGAGAATTTGCAAAATGTAATGGCCTAGTGCTACTACCTAACTAGTGACACTTGTATTATTTCTTATTTGTTTGTTCAGGTAGAGAATCCTGGTAATGATCCTATTTCAGAGGTTTTGTTACCATTTGGAGATCACCAGGCAAAAGATTTGGCATTTTTAGTGGCAACAACCAGTGAAGGGAAAGGGAAAACTAAAACTTCTTCAAGTAGCCTACCTATTAAAGTTGTTAATCCTGAGGGCATGCCACCATCATTGACTTGGTACTCTGTCACCCTACCGAAGGAGCTGGCAAAGGGGCAGAGCCTGAATTTGGAAGTCAGGACTGCATTTACACATGCACTACAGCCATTTCCTGAGAAAATTACTCAAGCTGATATCCAGCTTCTTGTGTTCCAGGACAGTGCCTACTATCTTTCTCCTTATGCAGTTAATGTCCAATCTCTCAGTGTTAAATTACCCGAACCAAAAGTCGAATCATATACAAAGTTAGAGAACACCAAATTTTCTGGTTCAGAAATTAAATATGGACCTTATGAGAATCTTCCTCCTTTCTCATTCTCACCCATAGCAGTACATTTTGTGAGCAATAAACCATTCGCAGTTGCCCAGGAATTGGTGCGAGAGATAGAAATCTCTCATTGGGGAAATGTTCAGATCACAGAACATTACAACCTTGTCAATGCTGGTGCCAGAAGCAGTGGGGAGTTTTCAAGGTACTATCATATTTTCTGATTAAGTTCAAGAATTATTAAGCTGGTTATATGTGACCAGGAAGTCTGCCACTTTTAACATCACAGGCTAGAGTACCAGGCCCGGCCACATCTCAGAGGTGCATCATCATTTAGACATCTTGTTGCCAAATTGCCTGCCAGAGCCCATTCCATTTATTACAGAGATGAAATTGGCAATATATCAACGTCCAATTTATGGGGTGACTCATCAAAGGTTAGAAGACATACTTTCTGAAGCTTTCATGTGGCTTATTTCTAGCTTAACACTATGCTCTCTGCTTTCAGACATTGCTAGAAATTGAACCTAGGTATCCAATGTTTGGTGGCTGGAGAACTTCTTTTACCATTGGCTATGGACTGCCCCTTAAGGACTATTTGTTCCGTGCAGACGGGAAACGTTTCTTAAATATATCTTTTGGTTGTCCAATGGATGAGGTGGTAGTTGACAACCTTATTGTGAAGGTAATACTTCTATAAGATCTGAATAAATTTTTGGTTCCATATCTTTCATGATGTGATTAGTGTGATCACAAGAATCTAAAACATGAATTCTTTAGAAGATTGTGATATATTTTGTACAACAGAGGGCTTATGGTATAATGTGATTGTATGGGATTCTTTGGGTCATTGTTATGTTTGATATCTGCTAATTGCATGTTATTGCCTTTAATCTTTTTTTTTCTTGAAGAATTCTTCAAGATAAATATGGAATTGTTTTGTGGAGAACAGGTTATTCTTCCAGAAGGTTCAAAAGATATTTCTGTCTTGGTCCCTTTTCCTGTCAAAGAATCAAGAGAGGTATGATTAAATCTTAGTTGTCTCCTCTGACGTCCCTCTTGTCTGATAACCTCTGTTCCTCTAACTTTCTATTACTTTTTATGCTTTATTTGCAGACGAAATTTTCCCATTTGGATATGATTGGAAGACCAGTGGTTGTTCTAGAAAAGACCAATGCCGTGCCTGAGCATAACCAATATTTCCAGGTAAAGTCCATCTACAATGCTATTGAAAGAACTGATGTGAGAAGCATTACATACGAGCCTAGCTAAGCCAAGCCCATTTTGGGCATGGGCTAACTGGGTGTAGGTAGAATTTTTTAAATCAAATATAAGGATTAGGCGTGGTTCAATCTAATAGGTTGAATGATGGAACCGAACCTGAGCTAGTTCATCTAGACAAGCCTACTGGACTAACATTCAACTTTTTTAGCTGAACGAGAGAGTAAAGAGTTCGGTACTAAAGGAGGATGACCCACCACCACCCAAAAGAAAAAAAGAACCTGGAGGAGAAAAGGGTAGAAGAAGAGACTAGAAAGAAAATTACAGTGGAGATCTTACTGATCTCCGGGCTCTTGACTGCTGGTCTATTATACAACAACAAACTTATTACAATAGGTACATATATGGGTGTAATGTCCTCTATGAAATGGAGATTTAACATATTAGACTGTAGACTTTAAATGGTGAGTCGTCTCCAGTCAAAACAAGCACTTCAGCATATGTTTGCTTGCATATGGCTTATTTACATGCTACCCTGGGCATATTTGTACTGAATCAAGTTATTTTGGGCAAATATTTTCATTCTCCAGAAGAAAGAATGACGAAATTTTGAACTTCATAAAAAAAAAAAAGAATGATGAAATTTTGAAATAAGAACCACTTATAGCTGTGCTTTTGTGACAAACCCATACAGCAACTGGATGGGCTTTTAAAGCAAATGGTTAAAGTAAATCAGCCAAGCATCATGAACTAGCAGAAAGCATACCAAAAAACCCATGTGACATTTCCATATGACAACTGGATGGGTCTCCTTATCTGGAAAAACATCTTTTCCTCCTTGCTATTTTCTTTTCAGCCGCTGGATGGGCAGTACCATACGTTACAGCAATTATTCTCCTTTTCCTATCCACTGTTGGCTCTTTTTATGTTAAGATTTTCCGGTTCATTAATGATGGCCATTCTGTGTCTGGAATTACATTATCTTAAAAATCTTATCATGTGCTATATCTTGTGAGTACAACTTTCTCTGCATGGCATGGATCACATTATTATCTCTGTTTTGGCTCATGTTTTACGTAGGTACTGACAGATGAAGCTTTGGTGACAGGTCTATTACAGGTTCAGCAATCTGTCACTGCTTAGGGAACCAATGATGTTAATTTCTGGATTTTTCTTCTTGTTCGTTGCATGTATCCTATATATGCATGCGGACTTGACAATCTCGAAGTCTTCTCCTTCTTATCTTGCAAAACTGCAGTGGGATGAGGTAAGCTGGTACTATAGCTACTTTTCTTGTCAATAGTACAGAAAGCAACTTTAAAATTTTCATTTGGTATTTTCAGGTGCAGACTGCTCTTCAGCAGATCCAGAGCATAATGAACCGTTGTTTGGGTATTCATGATAAACTTGAAGCATCATTACGAGATCTGTCAAGAACTGGTGATGTGCAAGCATGCAAAGCTACTCGTAAATCAGCTGATAATATGTTGAAGGAGCTTTCGAAGGAGTTGAAGCCTTTACTCTCATTTTTGCAGTCTTCAACACTGGCTGCTTCATTATATTCCAAGGTTCGTGTCTATCTATTCTGTTCTTGTGGATGGTTATCTTGATAAAAATGGCCTAAATTGAAGCACTCATAGATGAGCTCATTGTCATTGTAAACTTCAAGTTTGAGTTATTTCATTTTACGATGACAACTTTGTGGTCCTTAATCCGTTGGTACTAAAAATCTCCGGCTTTTTATGAAGGTTGAGGATCTGGTTGCAAAGGAGAAGGAGCTGCAAGAGAAGCTGATAGTGAAACACACCACAGTTACAGATAGTTATGAAAAGAAGTCTGGTGGTCGGGATATTGAGAACCGTATTGCACCAATCCAGCAAAGAATTACTGCCTTGAGACAGGAGGTTGATGATCTTCTGGAAATAATTGATGAGATATAATTTCAGTGCAGACAACTTTGATCCGTTAAACCGATATAATGGTTCTTGTAGTCAATATAGGGTCAAATTTTTGTTGTGAGATGAACAACAGAATTAGGGTTCAATTTGAGATTGTAGTTGATGCAGCTACATATTGAGAACCTGAATTACTTTGTAGTTGTAGCATTCTAGGTGCTTCCCGGCTCCCGCGGTCATTTGGCCTTGTCTGTGTCAAAAGACAATTAAATGAGTGCTGTAGACAACTGTTTTTAATATTTGTTGAGTAGCTAAGTTTATGTTTTTCTAGTGTAATTGAGCTCAAAGATTACCAAATTTCTAGTTATTTTAGTACAACTTTAGTAGTAAGCTGATTGAATGTTATACCATCAAACTTCTGGTAATGATAGTAGTTTACTACATTTAAAAACTTTTTTATTGTTTCTTTAAGGAGTGAAACTTGGGAAAGGAGTGTGTGTGTGTGTGCGCTTATTTGGAAACTTTTGAGTTTTACCAAAATTGAAAAAACTTATTTCCAATGACGTTTGATCAAAGATAATACCGAAAATCACCGTAATAACTTGATAGTGCAAGTGCTTCAATGTAAATACGTAAATACTTATCAATGATATGTATTAATATATATTTCTTATTATTTAATTTATAATTAATCAATATATCTCTTTTTTCAATTTATTATAATTAAATAGTTTAGTGAAATGACAATATGTATGAATTACTATGATTAAATAATAAAAAGTTTATGTACAAAGTGAACATAGGAATCTTGGCATGGTATTAGTAAGTAAAAAAGTAAAACAATAGAGGCAAAAAAGTTGAAATTCAAACAAATAAGTCTATCACTGTCTTCAGTGTGTCTGCTGGTTATCCATTCCTGCAGGCTGAAGCAACACTTCCATACATAATATACCTAGGGTTTAACCAGTTAGGGGGTGGGCGTTCTTCTACCGGGAACACCTACATTTGACAGAAAATGGAGACCTCACTTCGTTATGGCGTGGATTCGAAGAGTCTGGTGATTCATGCCAAGGAGAAATTCCCTCTCAACACTTTCACCCACTTGCAGGTATTAACCATTTCCTATTTCCTTCAATTTTGCTCCTCGTTCCGTGAAATTTTTGTGACAAGACTGGGTTTTAAGCATTTACCCATGTCAAAAAGACTCAGTTTTGAGCATAAATAAGTTACTCTTCTTGAATCTTTTGCTCGATAAACTCTTGTTTCCTCTCCACGGCCTCAATTATGTATTCCCTCATCATCTGAAACTTTTATTGAAAATGTCACGTGCGTTTTTCGGGTATGCTTTCTGCTAGTTCATGATGCCTGGCTGATTTAGTTTAACCATTTACCCATGTCAAAAAGACTGAGTTTTGAGCATCATTGAGTTACTCTTCTTGAAGATTATGCGCGATAGAGTCTTGCTTCTTCTGCAGAAATCCATTTTTCTCCCTTCATACTAGTGTTACTTATTAAAAATGCTAAGGAGCTTTTTGGGCTAGTCAAAGATGCCTCCTTTATGCCTGGCTGATTTAGTTTAAGTGCTTGAAACAGCATATAACTTGGGGTAGGGGTTCTGCTTTTGAAGTCAGTTCAGCTTATCTTCGTTTTCTGTTACCAAGTTGTAGTAATCACATATTCTCATACAAGTGTACAATTGGTTTGCTTATCATTATCTCCAAACATGGAGCACTATTGGATATATTGGCAGTGAATAATGGGCTCAAATAGTATAGAAGGTATTTACAGGCATATTGTCAAACCCAGCTAGCTTGTGATTGATAATTAAATTGCCTGTGTCCATTTCTTTTAAAGAAAATGGGTGATGATTATACATGTTTATCACTTCATATAAGATAAAATGATTTTTGCTGTAATTCTTGTACATATTTAGATATGTGTCTTTCGCCAGGATAGGTATGCTGAGATAAAACCAAGTGGGGAGAACTTGGTGTGTCATTTTGAGCTGTTTTGGTTGCTTCACTGACCCAGTTCTGTTTATATTCCTTTTGAGCTTCCTATTGGCCTTTATCACGTGGATTTCCATTCATTGGCAGGGTCATGCAGAACTAGACACCAGAATTGGAGCTCCAACTTATCTCAGTGCTATGATTAGGCGATACTTCCCTGATGTATGTTCCTACCTTTCTACAGCAATTTGTTGCTTGTATGTCGGTACATTTTCAGCTTCGAGCACTCCAAGAAGTCTAACTATGCATGTATAGGCTGATCTAACAAATAATTAGGGCCAATCTTTTAGCATTCTATTTATTATTGTGCCTAAGTAACATAGCGTGTCAAGTCCCCAGAGCTGATTTGGACTCCACTATCTCACCTGCTTGAGACCAGAGAAAACATTTTGAATAAACCAGGGTTCATCTCATACACTAAAATGAAGCGTTGTTTAATGACATCATCACACATTTTCTTATTTCTTACCTCAAAAAACTGGTGTAAATGCAGTATAAACATGTGATTCTTTTTAGTGAGCAGAGTACAGACAAGTTGGGCTCAAGCACAAGCCAAAATGGAATCGTCATTCTCGAAGTCATGTGCGGTAGCAATACCAAACCAAATATATTGTGGGCAATTCAATCAAACTAACCGCCATTCTCATCACCCCAATCACAGGGAAAGGGAAAGAATAGATGACAGTAAATAATATATTTTCCTCATTTCAAATTGAATGTTATGATTTTCTCTTTAAGAGTTAAACTTCATAATATATTCCTCAATGTTTTTAATGATTCTAAAGCTATAACTTTTCTTCCTTCTTATTTTGACTTTTTTGTTGCTAAATATGTAAATATATTGTAAATTGCATAAATGAAATCTTTTCGCTTGTCTCAAAAATTAAGTCATGCATGTGTAAGTATCCTGCTAAAAAAAGAATAAAGTAATTCTTTTGATTTCACTTCCAAATTGGCCAAGCTAATTGTGACATTCAGCTTGAAATAGGTGGTGTACATGAAAATTTTGTTACAGTAGCTCATGAAATTGACATGCTTTTGAACTTGTAGCAATATGCCAGCCTTGCTGTTGGAGTGCAGTATTATAGGCGTCAAAAGCTCTGGTATAATGTTCGTGGTAAGAAGACATTTCCAGTGACAGAAGATAATTCGGTAAACTTTCATATCAAGGGCAAGTACAATGTGGACGAAAAACTTCTAGAGGTTGGTAATCACTCAAAATCTATAAGGTCTACACATGAGTAAAACTGTTGGTGTTTAAACAATGATGATGTTGATTCTTTTGGAGCAAGGATTGGGATATATCTACTCTTGGATAGCCCAAATAACGAATTAAATGAATTGGTTTCGAGTTAAATCCATGAATGAGTAATCCCCTTTATAAAAAAAAAAAGCTTGAATGAGTAATCCCATTGTCATTTCGGGTGTGTTTATGTTTATGCAGTCTTATGCACTTCAATCTGAAGGTATGCACTTAAGTTGGCTTAAAGATCAAAATCCTAATCAAATTGTCAGTTATCAGCATCAAGGAGTGTTGTTTATCTATTCCTTTGACTAAGCATATAATCATATTAAATTGTGGGCGTTCTCTTTATAATTATTTATCTTGTTCAGTATTGGAATGAAATTGGCTCGAATATATAGAGCGAAATAGATATAGAGGATCTGTATAGCTTAACCTAACCAAGTCAGGATTGAGGCGTAGTTGATCAATATTTTGATATATCTTGGCATTTGACATGTTGCTTAAATCTTGGTTTTGAAGTAACTGTCTTACAGAGACCTTGATGCTTTGCTTACTTCAAAACTTCCAGAAAAAATCAAGAGGTGCTGCTGAATTTACTTGGAACATCATGGATGTGAAAAAAGACCAAGATGTGAGGCTCAAAGTTGGATATGAAGTCATTGAAAAGGTAAATAATTTTCCTAATGCAAATAGCATATTCTCCATCTCCCATATTCCACCAATTAATAACTGTGAAACAGAAGTGGAGATTTGTCTTGTGAAAATGGTCACCTGAGCTTCTCTAGCTCTCATTCATAAATGCAACACATTGTCTTGTACCTTCAAATCTCATAAATGAATATATAATATATTGTTTTGATACTACTTTTTTTTTTTTAAATTTAAAAAAAGTATAGTTCTGATGCTAGAGAGCAGAGACAACACTTTGTCTATGTTGCATGCACAACTGTTCCTGCTCTGTTATAGAGCTAATATGAAAAATCTAAAACCCATTACAATTAATGGAACTTAATATTCATTTTTATTATCCAACAAGCAACAAAATTAAGTTGCTTAAAATTGTCAAACATTCTCCTGCTGATAATTGCGGAAGCGGCCTTCCTACTATGTTTTGACACATGTCATTTCCATTTTGGTGGTATGGTCTTTTCTTCATTGTTTTTCATATATTTTCCTCTCCCTTGCTATTTTGTTGGTTTTATTCATCTGACGATCAGTTTCATTTTTTTTTCCATTGCATAATGCATATACTACTATACTCAATAACATGTTACCCTGCACTTTGAAGTTCTGTTTTATTCTCTCTCTTTTTTTCAGGTCCCTTACTTTCAGATTAGAGAAAACAACTGGACTCTCAATGTCAACAGTAATTGGAAATGGGAAGTAAGATATGATTTGTGATATTACTGATGGACGCGTAACTTGTTCCAGTGAGAGTGGGTTATAATTGCAAGAACGAAGAAAACCATCATCCGTCATCTGTGTTTCTGTTACACATTTGTTACCTTTTGTAAGTTCTGCTTCTGAGTATTATCTCCAGAGATAGTGACCCATTGCAATACCAAATTGAAACTCACGAAAATTACCTTTTATTTGTGTATGAAATTTTTGATCTCCAAGTATGCTTGTCTGCATTTGCCTCATTTACTGTGAAGTTAAATCTAATATATATATGATTCAGGAGCTATGTTTCCGAACTTGGTTCGTTCTTAGCTAAGTTTAATTTAATTGTACATCGAATTTGCACCTTGATGGTTAGTTAATCGTGTAGCCACTAAACATCCTGTTGTCTTTCGTGAAGTCATATCCACAAGCAACATTCTTTAGATTCTCTTGCATTCCACGTAAAGAAATCGTGTCAAACAGCTGGTAAGTATGATCCTTATTTTTCTGTTGAAGTTTGAAAATGATTTGCTCTTACATTTAAGGTCCACTTTCTTTTACTATACTCTTATGTGATTTCGTTAGTTTATTTGATAGTTGCAGTAGGTTTGTTATTTTATGCGAGTACTAATACAGATCCTCAGTTGGATTTGTTGTGCATCTGTCTGTTCTATCTTGTGGATGTCCACTTAAAGTACTTATTACACTAGTTTATTGCATGAAATGTCTTTGTGGTGTCTTTTATTTCTACATCATCTACTGTGAAATGTCCAACCCTTCATATGAGAAAAGGGCAATGAGAAAAGCTTGCCAACGTATGAAGTCAGGTACTGTTGTAAGTACTATATTCATCATCACGAAAGAGTAGTTGTGCAGCAGTACTACCTCGGACCTATTGACTTAAAATCTTGAATCCGCCTCCGAGTTAAGTCTGCGATCTGCATTACAGTGATAGGGTCTGCGACTTGCTCTTCTGCATGGAACTATACTGCAGTTATGTGTCAAATGTGTGTATACTTGTTCAAAGTCATGAACCTTGGAAGTTTGAAACACATGTGACTTATGCCTCTCAAACCCAAAAGTTAGGCACAATGGCCCTAACTCCAAGGTGTACTGGTGTTCAAATTTTAGTAGAGACAAAAAAGAAGAATGAAATAGTCGAGGTGGCGCAAATTGGTGCTGTTTTTCTTCCAAATTGTGGGTCGTAAGGCTTTGGCTCACAATCCCATAAGATCGCATAATATAATGTGTGAAGTTAGGTCACGTCATGACTTCAAATTCTATAGAAGACAAAAGTTTAGAGGTGGGACCATATTGTGAGAAGTTTCTAAAGTTGTGTGGCAACTGAAGTGAGTCTAGGTAGAAGCTCACAGGAAATTTCTCATTAAAAGAATGTGGGAACAGACAGACTATAAATGAGATAAGATAAAAGATTAGCCAAAAAGAAAAGATAAACGTGCTCCAATTGGGAGTTACCCTTTTTCATAAGCCAACTAATAAGAAAGAGCCAACTTGTCATGTGCATAATAACAAAGTGCTTGGTGACCAATTCACTTCCTTCTACTGGTCTGCTCCAATCCACTACCTATTCTATGAAACTTGTGATGCACTTTACTACTTTTTTTTTGTCTCTCTGTGCTGAGATTCGACTAATTTAGATTCGCACAACGTAAAACTTATCTAAGTAGAGGAAGCACTATCTAATAAAATTCTTTTCATACTCAAATTTAAACACGAAATATCTAATTAAGGATAAAGAAATCATATCTATCTCGTTATAATCTTGATTGGTTTATACAGTAATTGAATACTCCCTTTACTTTCTTATATTTTGTAACAAAATGGTGGAAGATAGTTGACTAATAACAATTTAGAGCTGACCATGACCATTGACCATGGATCATTGACCATTGACCATTGACACAAAAGATGTTAATTTAGTCATTTGAGGCTTGTTTCATATATACACACACAAATAAGTCTGATATTTGTAATTTTGAAAATAACACGGATTAATATTAGTAATATAAGTAAAGAAGTTTAAAACTTGTATAATAATTAGGGGTAAAAATGTTTGGCAAGATTTGCCTAAAAGAGATGTAGAGATGTCCACATGGGGATGGGCCATTCTGAATACCAAGTAGGAAATTTTGCTACTTGTTTTTATAATTGTTGGAATACAGGATTGCTCTCTTAAGTAGTAACAGTATTCATTTGTTATGATCATTGCTTTTTATATGATCCATCAGTGTCATAACAAAAGTGATCTTAGATTATAGTTTAAAGTGGAACCATAAATTTGTATATCTGCTCTTAACTATTTTGCAACACGGAACTCACGCATTTTTTTACTGCCAAACATAGAATAGCCTTAGACGGTAAAATCAACATATAAAGGATAAATTCTGAATTCCTTTTTCCTTTGTCTATTATGTCAAGAACTTTCTTCATAATATGTATAACATAATATGTATAAGAAAAGTTATATTCCACAGATTCGAAAAATGAAAATGTGCGGTGATGAGTTTTAACCTAAAATTGAGCCCATTCATTCTATTTAGCATTTTTCATATTTTAATCCGTCTCGCCCTGCATATAGCAAATAATGTAATTTGTTAAAATCTTGTTAATATATATATGAATGTCAACATCAAATGGATGTATCACACCCTAATTTCCCATGTGCTTGCAATCTAATAGTAGTAGTATTATAAAGTCATTACTATTAATCTAACAACTAATTGATGCTCTTTTCATCTTTATCTACCCAACAGAAACAAAGAAAAGAAAGATGTGTTGGCTTTAAATCAAGAGAAAGAATAGCTAAGTACTTTAGATGGTTCACTTAGAATCTGGCACACAAGAGAAAAGCTAATTTGATTAAGGAAATATCCTAAAAGAGGAAAGAGGGGACTAGCTAGCTAGCCTTTTTTTTTTTTACTACTACTTATAGCTTCACTTTAATTTGGTTCTTTTATCAACAATCATGTTCCTCTTATTGGCCTACACCTTCGTGAATACAATTACTTTTTGGTGTGAATAAGTTCAAAAGTTGTTTATTCCAAGTTTTAACATTAAATTACGTGAAAAAGTTCTTCTAGTGTATGTTATCAAGTTTATCTTTGAAACGGAACTCATTAATCATTCTGCCTCAATCTCAAATAAATATGTATTAATTTTAAGAAAATTTTAAATTTTACACCTATGTATTTATATAAATATAATATACTTTTTTTGTAAATTAACTTTAATCTTGTAATATTTAAATAAAATGAAAACTATTTAAAAGTTGTGGCCTACTAAATTTACTTATGAACCACCGACTTGAGACTACCACACGAGAAGTGTGAGTTTGACTCCATCCATTCCTTTCTCTATCCCAAAAAAATAAATAAATTAAGATAAGTACTTAATAAATAAAAAGGTAGTTTACTTACTCCTTTATAAAGCTGAATAGACGAAAATCAAATACACTACTTAGTTTTAAGTGCAACGCTTTGTCTCTCTCCCTTTGAATTAGCTCCCCACTGCCCTCATGAGTAATACTGAACCTTCACATATCCCAGGCGGCGTTAAACCGTCTTCTTCACCGTCGCCGGCGACTGCATCCACAAGAATCGGCAACGTTGATTCCGACTTCGTCGTCATCCTCGCAGCTCTCCTCTGCGCGCTCATTTGCGTCCTTGGCCTTGTCGCCGTTGCTCGCTGCGCCTGGATCCGACGGATCTCCGCCAGAGCCACCGGGAGTTCCGCCTTCACATCACCTCCGGCGAATAAAGGTTTGAAGAAGAAGATCCTCAAGTCGCTTCCGAAGTTCGGTTACGCAGCCGAACACGCCGCGAAATTCTCCGAATGTGCTATTTGCCTGGCGGAATTCGCAGTCGGAGATGAAATCCGAGTGCTGCCGCAGTGCGGCCACGGTTTTCATGTAGGATGCATCGATACCTGGTTAGGCTCGCACTCGTCGTGTCCTTCGTGCCGGCAGATCCTAGTGGTGACGAGATGCCATAAGTGCGGCGAGTTGCCGGTAGCCAGCTCGTCGTCTGCCCCCGGAGCTGAGCCAGAGAGCCGATTACCGAGAAATTATCATGTAAATGCATTTCTACCGTAAATTTTAGGTAAATTAATTGATTATACCGCGTGTATATATTACTATTTATCTATATAAACGTGTATATTCAACCAGCCCTACTGTGTATCAATTAGGGTTACCGAAAAGTCCTGTTTGAATTTTGTGACATATTTGATATTACTGTTTGAATTAGCGTGAATTTATCATTTCATTTACAAAGATTTATCATGGACATTTTTAATTTCTTCTTTATCACGATTACATGGATTTTGTTGATGTATTTTAATATCTTCTTTAGCTTAATGAGACTTCCTTCACCTTCAGTAGATATGAGCCGAAAATAAGGTCAAGTGTGCCGCCGTCAATCACCTTTCCGTTTTTTTCTCATGAGTATATTAATGTAATATTTTATAAGGATATTGTTCAACGTATCTACACAAAATTTTTACTCCATTAACTAAATACTTTCTTAACATGTTGGATACTAAAATCAGGAATAGAGCAACAGTTCGGCTAACGAATTCACTGAGACTTAATAATTTTATCCATATATCATATTTACGTTAAAAAAAAATTATTGAAAAATCATTTCGATTGCTGATTAGGGGAGGGAGTTATTTATATATTAATATTAACATTAAAAAATTATCTAATATTTTTATCTTTTAACCACTAAATCTGCCACACCCTTGAGTGTCTGCTAAAAAATCATCAATCTTATTCACACTATTGTTTGTCCAAGTTGTACTGGTGAGGTCGATAAAGTCGGTAAACCACCAGCCAAATTGAGCTACCAAAAATATCAATTAAATGGATAATAACAAATGTGCGGGGTCCATTATCAATTACTAATAAACTATTACTATAATCAAATGAGAATGTGACAATTCAGAAAGGATAGAATTAACAAAATAAAATACACACTCTTTTTCCTTGTCCTAACCTTTACTATTATAATAATAAGATAAATCTTACTCCAACTTAGTGGTAATAAATATATACTATATTAAATTAACTTATTCAAGCCATTTATTCCCTTTTAATAGGAACCGTCCAACGTAGTAACTAGGGAGGACCCATGAAATCCCACTATAACGTCTACAAGACCTGGTTCTTTTAAAAAAAAAAAAAATTATTCCGTTTTAATTTATTTATTTAATCTTAATATAATTTTTAAAAAAAGGAAAAAAATAAATCAAAACGAAGGGAGTATAATATACTAATATTAATTTCCACTTAAAGGGCACAAAAGTGTTAGTGAGGAATAAAAATATTTAATCAATTCTTCCACTGTATACTATAGTACGGGTGGCGTTTAGATTAGAAAAAGGATTTAAAATTACCTTTCAATTATACATACTTAGGTTAGCGTTCACGCTAGAATTTTGTTAAGATGGAAAATAAATAGGAGTTGATTTGTTAACGATAAGAAGGTAGAAAGGAGGGGAAAACGCTAGACATGTGAAGGGGGGGAAAGCATGGGATAAGAATGAGGAACAGTTTCTATGGCTAAAAAAGTAGAGTGATTGCAGGGATGAAGACAAAGAGTTGGTTGAGGTCACTTTATTTTGTTCCAGGAGACATGCAATAAGCATGTTTCCCTTTCCTACTGCATTATCTCTTTCTTGTTTTTGCTTACTTTATGCATAAAATTTTTAATGAAAATAGCAAGAGATAAAGAAATTAGTGAAACCAATGACACAAAAGAAAAGGATAAGGAGGAACCGAAGATTTAAAATAGAAAGAAACAAAATATGTGAGTTGTTTGGAAAGAAATACTAAAACAAGTAAAGAAGATAAAAATACAAGAAATATGGTTGAGGAATCCCATTTTCCCGCAATAAACTGTGTGGTAGCCGGCTATCCAGGATCATATGATTATGACTAGATTCAATACATAACCGCTTAAGAGTTGTCATGTATTTTCATTTATACACGTCTCAACAAAACACCTAAACTATATTCAAGACGTGACACACTAGTAGATACCCAATTATTGTCTAATTCTCTTATCACTATCTATTGTTTCCTTTTGCTTCAATTATCATATTATTTGTTGTTGCTACTTGTTCTCTTCTTAGTTATTTTTTACATGACTTCTTCGCTATTGTATTTGCTTTATTAGAAACAACCTGTCCACCTTCACAAAGTCGGAGTAAGGCTTGATATAAATACCACCATCCCTTAACCCCACTTGTTGGATTATGCTAGGTATGTTATTGGCATCTTCAGATACAGAGCTTAAACTCAAGCTAGAAAGAACAGACAAAAAGAAAAACAACCAACTTAGAGATTATACTTTTTTAATAAAAAAAGGTAATTTCCAACTTAGAGATCATACTAATTTGGACGCTGTCATGCATCTCAAAATGGTATACAACTTCTGAACATGTAATATTGAGAAATGCCAGTGCCAAATGGATGTCAAATGGAAAACCTAGAGAGAAAATAAATTTTTATTTTTCTACAAGTTACTAAATACTTGAAATCCGACAGAAGATAGCTTAAACTACTCGTGCTTCGCGATGGCAGCTTGTCTTGCACCAACAGCAAAAAACTCTGTAATGACTTCTAAGGGCATGCCTTTGGTTTCGGGAACCCTCAAGAAGACGAAAATCCAAGAGATGACACATACAATGGCATAAATACCGAACACTCCAGCTAAGCCAATCGAGTTAAGCATCACAGGCAGCGTGTAAGTCACAATGACATCGCATATCCAGAACACGAGAGCACAGATGGCAATGCACAAACCACGAACCCTTGTGGGAAAAATTTCTGAACAGAGGATATTTGGGATCGGTCCATAGCCCGTTACAAAGAAGCAAAAGTAGAGGATAACACAAATAGTCGAAATGACTGCATGAGCCACACTCCCGAGGTTGACAGTGTTCCCAATGACAAGACAGATGAGCGATAGTACGAGAACAGGAATAGTGTACAGCAGCAGAGACCTGCAATTTATCATTTTAATGAACACATTTTACACCAGAAAATAGAGAATACAATGATGAAGAGTTTGTATTTCTTTATTGTAACCAAGTTGCATAAAATAACAAAGTCTATGCTCATAGCGCGGATAAATAACAATGCACCCTTGTGAATGGCAGAGGCACTAATGATAGGAGAAAATACGGGTGACGTGAAGTCACCAAACCAATCAGTTTAGAACGTTTGATTAGAAATCTAAGCAAAGAGTGTCAAATGTAAAGACGACATATTACGAGAACATTAGGCCTTGAGAGCGGTTAATGTCAGAGATGATTATGTATTATTAGATGGCACAAGTATGTCATGGAGATACTTGTGCACTTGGCCCTTTCAACCTTTGAACCCACTGTTGGAAATTTGTCAAAATAGTGGTCTTTATTTTTAGATGATTAAAAGAGTTAAACTCACTTAAACTGGACAACCGAGAATTGCTTAATCAAACACCAGATGATGATAAGTTCGAATCCATACTTTTAAAATGAAAACAGTTCCAATCCTATTAGCCTTAGGTAAAAGTGTAAGAAATTTGAAACAAAAATATGGGAAATTACTTGCAAGGGCCCAAGAAATGCTAACTCCCCTCCGTCCTTATTTATTTGACACAATTTGACTGGCAAGAAGTTTAAGATGATATTTGGCTTGTGTATTGTACTAGTAAACAGAGAATATATTAGGCAATACAAGTTGAAAGTTAGTTAGACAGAGAACATCCCATCTACATTTAAATTGGATTAGTTAATTGAATTTGGATTATTGAAATGTATAAACTTTGAGTAACTAATTATAAACAGAATGATGTCACATATCTTTGTTGTGTAAATTGGACAGATAGAGAATACTATTTGTCATGAAACACAACTCAAAAGCAAACCAATTTGAAATTTGGTCTAATTGCAAATAGGGCAACGATTTTCCAACCTTGCATATATATATGTATATGGCTTGGAAAAATTCTGAGGAGACTACCAGAACCAGTATAAGGAAAAAATATCATCTTGCACATATTTCATGGATTTTCCAGCACCAAATGTTGAGGACATAACCAAAACCATCCTTAATCTAAAAAAGAAGAAAGGAATCAAGAGGACATTACCTTCTGCCAGCCACATCCATGAATCGCATTGCAATAGCGACAGAAGGGAGCATCAGGAAGTTTGTTAATGCACTGATGAGGAAGGATGCTGAGTCTGATGCAATGCCAAAGTTAGAAAGAAGAACTCCTACACCAGCCTGCTCAAGGATTTGAGGAGTGTAGTACATGACTCCATTTATACCAGAAAACTGCAGACAAAATATTATAGTCGTAAGACAGCAAAATTCCATGCCTTGTTGAATGAACAGTGAGCAATGCCTCAATAATTTGAGATTAGTTAGTCACAAGGTAGTTCTCCTTATAAAACTACATAATGAAGTGATACAAAAGAAGAGACTCCACAAAAGATAACAAAAGAATTACACTAATGAAGAAAATGATTCATCTCCCCCCTATCAACAAAGGTGCACTAAGCAGAGTTGTTTGTTGCGAGGATAATATGCTTCAGATAGACACCAAAATCTTTCCTTAGAACTTAATAAATTAGACATTATTAAGGTAAGCTGCTTTGTATCTGCTTTCTGATAATGAGAGGATGTACTGTGTAGTTTGGTCAAGCAACCCTTACATGTTCCTACACTAACACAATCCCAAAATACTTGTATTTAAGAAAATTCAACTCCAAGGACATAATGTTTTTAAAACTAGAAAGTAAGTCCATTTCGTCAGCATTCAAGCACTGCATGCTGAAATTTCAGAGCTATCAAATTTAATCCTGATAAAACAACCAAAAGAAGCAACAGAATGACAAAAGCATAATACTCCACCTGTTGCAGTATTTGAATTCCGATTCCAACAATGAGCGCTCGCTTGACTCCTGGTTCAAGAAGAGCAACCCAACTCGGACCTTTTGAAGCAGTTTCAGATGGATGGACCATTGCTGGTCCCACAGGATGCTGATCCATAAGTTCCTTTGAGTAAAGTGCAGGCTGACTTACCAAAGCTGCAGCTTGTATGAATTCACCATCTTCAGGAATATCACCTCCAGGAACTGAAACAAGAGACCCCCTTCGAGAGCCAGGGCCTGCCTCCTGATGCAAATATATCCTTTTGAAGCCTCCTTCTTTAGATCCATCTTCACCCTCCCTCTCAGACCATTTCCATGCCAACTGCCAACCACCACCAATGCCCATGCTGCCTACCCCTTCTCCAGCATTGCCTTGCATAAGGCTGCTATGCCGCCTCACACTCATAGTGCTTCCATGGGGAGGAGGAACCACACTTTCCACAGCGGTTGTTTGACGTGATATCAATGGACTTTGTAGATTGTCATCAGAATATGCACCACCACCATCCGAAGGATAACCATCACCTTCTCTCTGCAGACTCTCCTCATCCCAGTGATCATCTTTGACATGAGGATCCATGGTGCTGATCATGCTTCCAAAATTGGGGAATAGCATGCTTCTCATACTTCCTGTATCAGGGAGCTTCTCATGGACACTACCAAATAGAGTCACAAGAGGATCCATAAGAGGCACACTCTGCTGCACCATGCTCCCTTGCCTGGACACAAGAGCTAGACTACTCTGTCCAGTTACTGGCTTGGCCACCCATGAGAGGCCTTCCTCTGGGCCATACAACTTGATATGATCTTTGTCAGTAGTCAGTTCCTGATCCTCAGTAAGCTCGTTAGCTGGACCAATGATATACTCTTCTATTGATGGTTCAATGCCAACTGCCAAACCCTCAACAAGCAATGCCATCTCCCCTATGCACAGAATAATCAACAAAATCAATATGATGAAATCAGTGTCTTTAACAAAATAGGATTCACCGGATGAATATGAAAGAACTTAAAAGAAGAGTATTCTATTGACTAGAGAACCAGAGAGAGGGGGAGAGGGGGGAGAGGGGTGAGCTTTATTGCCTCCAAGGAAATAAAACCAAAAAGGAAGGAGCTACGGAACACCGAGTGGCAGCATATGTCGGTAGAATATACATTGTGTACATATCTGATATGGTATAACATATTGAGGAATACATGTTCATATTGATGGTTCACCACCAACTGCTAAAACTTCAGCAAGCAAAGTCATCTCCCCTTTGCACAGAATAATTAACAAAATCAATATCATGAAATCAGCGTCTTTAACAAAACATGATTTACCAGATGAATACAAAAGAATTTAGAAGAATATTATACTGACTAGAGTACCAGAATAAATGGCGGCAACCTTTTGGCCCTCGAATAAAGAAAAACGAAATGGAAGGTACCAGGGAATATTGGATGGTGATAAATGTTGGTACGTATACATATTGTGGTACAGATTGTGTTCAGATATGGCATAATATATCGAGGAGTACATGTTTACATGTTCTCCGGTCCCTACTTTCTCACTGATTTGGAAGTAACTCAAATAATTCATGAAAGATAGTAGAATCTGAGAGAAAGTAAATATAGAAAATTGAGGGATTACAAATCATTAAACCACTTGACTATAAAATCTGACATTTTGCCTTCCAAAATTAAACTTTGAAAAGAATTTGACAACTAAGATAGTTAGGCACCTGACTGAATAGTTAAGAGGTGAAAAAGATGGATAACTACAAATAATAAAGGAAGCTAAAGTTTAGATGCATTCATATTTTGGGAGCTACTTTCCTAGAAGATTCTGAAATCAGCATGAACAATAGAAAACGAGTTATACTAAATACCGCTACTTTCAGCGATCTAACAAAATCTTTCTCTAGGTATTTGACATTTACCTTCCAAAATTAAACTTTGAAAAGAATTTGACAACTAAGATAGTTAGGCACCTGACTGAATAGTTAAGAGGTGAAAAAGATGGATAACTACAAATAATAAAGGAAGCTAAAGTTAGATGCATTCATATTTTGGGAGCTACTTTCCTAGGCGCTCCTGAAATCAGCATATCAATAGAAAACGAGTTATACTAAATACCGCTACTTTCAGCGATCTAACAAAATCTTTCTCTAGGTATGGGTCTTAGAAATGTTTTAAGTCAACATTTAATTACAGCGAACACTCAAATCATATTCTCCAGTCTTATTCAGCAAACCCTTGACAGTGCTGTGCAAGCATATACGTGCTGCAATACGAAAGAAAGCTACTGCAGTTAATTGCATATCCAATACATAACATTGGCTTAGTGTGCTAGAAAATTTGACAACAGAAATGTCAAATGCACTAGGGATGAACTTGTCATCTAAAGATTCCTCCATTAAAAATCCCATCAGCTGAAGCAAATGAATCTCCATAATTTTAGTGAAGTTGGATATCATTGCCAACAAAATTTCTGGTATGTTCCATTGGTGAGATGACCGTAACATGAAAGTTACCAAGTAATACTAATAAAGAGTAGAGTAAAGCTAAAGTTTATGTGTGTTCCTAATGTACTACTCTTAGCCGATTGTAAAATAGCACGAGACTTCATAAAGTGTTATACCTGCTGGGTCAAGTAGTTGCTCGTTATTTATGTGGTACATCAGATCAGCTTGGTAGTCCAGGTATGTATTCAAAAAATTTCAAGTCAACAACAATTACGGGGAACATTTAAAACTATATTCTCCTGTCTTATTCAGTGAAAACCCTTGACAGTTCTAAAAAGGAACACCCAATTTAGTTTAAGGTTATAGCGTATGGACACTTTAGTAGTATTCAAAAGTCAAAACTGTTCCTGGAAGTGTTGAGTGAGAGAAAAATAATACATATATATTCTCCTTTGGCAAGGAACTGATATGTGGCTCTAAGCTCTTAACTCCATCAATAAAAAAAACTTAGTCTTGTCTATATAATAACTGTCACAGATATGCAAGCCAGCATCAATCTGCACAGATGCTTCTTCTGTCCAATTACATACAGTACAAAAGTATGTCGTAAAAGCTTCTAATTAACCAGGTTTACTTGTCAAACAAATAATCAAGAAAGATAAGGAAATTGTAAAATATGTTGTGTATTGTCCTTGAGAAAGCACACCGTCCACATTTTCCAACATTTAATTAGCCAGCTGACACAAAAGGGAATTGTTTCCAGAGAAACAACGGATAGCATACTCCGAAACATCCTCTATGCCACGCAATTCTGCAAAACTTGTTTTTGCCTCGACCATTCTTCCTTTACTGACTAGCCATCGAGGAGACTCAGGCAAATAAAGTACAACTAATACGAAATAGATAAGAGAAGGAATTGAAAGAACATTCCAACATCAGCCGCCAACTCGTGCCGCCATCAAGGACATTCCAAAATCATGCAGTAGGCCAAGAACATTCCACCAGAACCAGTGAATTGGGGGAAGAGATTCAGTGACCCTCGTATTTGATGGAGCAGTTCAGATATATATAGTGGAACCAGAGTAAACTGATGCTCTATCTCCAAACCCATCTAGAAGTCTAGCTATAAGCAGGACATAGACATTAGGCGACCACAACATTATTAAGCCGCTAAGGAAATAAAGCATGGATGACATAATAAGCATAGGCCGACGACCGAGGCTGTCAGCTATGGATCCAGAACAAGTTGTGACAAGCGTGGCTCCAATGAGTGACATAGCAACAACAAGTCCTTCCACTGAAGCATCCAAAGTAAGCTCCTTCTTTATGTAAACAACAGCTCCTGCAAGTTTGAATTGTTGAAGACTTAGAACACAAACATGTATAAAACTCTTTGCAGTTTTAATTCTGCCTCGATTGAGAAAATAATGCAACTAGGGAAAACATAATGATTGAAGTACTAAACAAAATGCAAAGAACATGTAAAAGATCTTTGCCAGGCAGAATCATAATGAGAAGAAAATAATTCAATAGCTGCAATAGCACAAAACTCTGCATTGAACTATCTCACAACTTCTATGAAATAAAATCCCAGCATATGCCATCCCACCACAACATTCAACTAATTGAAAGGTAACAATTCAATAAAGAGTAAACAACGTGTACCAGCAATAGTAGCATTGTCCCAACCCTGCAAAAAAATTTCCAATGGTAGCGGCAAGCGCGACACTACCAGCACCATTCATCTTTTTCCAGTATAGTAGAGCCAAAAGTCGATCAATTTTTGAACTATACCTGTAAACTAAGAACACGTAATAACTTAGAGCTCAATTTCCACCAAAACCACAGATCTAAACTTCACACTTTATCAGTTAATGACTACAATATTGACATTGGTGAAAAACGAAAATCCTTGACAAAAACTAAAAATCATGTACATGGGAAAGAAGTCATTAACACTGAAGAGTCTAAATATAAATTGAGGGATCCAGAGTAGAAAAAATTGTACCTTTAGAGGGCTGAATTCAAGTAGAGAAAGCAAAAGACAAAAGTGGTCGAGCCACTAATATACTCAATACTCAAAACTCAAGAGGGATAGAAAGAGTATATTCAACAGTTTGGAATTGGGGTTAAGCCGCAGAAAAAAGATTTCCTATCTCAGAAAACATGACAAGCATAGTTTGGTTTGTGAATCTTTATGGCTGGACAAGAGGGTAAAAAGAGCAGAAACTAAACCCAACCGCCTTTCAACACAAACCTAAGACATCATTAAAAAGGTTTTGTCTTTGTAAAAGTTTTTGTTAAATCCGTCAATCAGGGACTTTACTAAACTTCAATCAGCACCCACCCAGAAGCTCAAACTGGAAATATCTTCAAGAAAGTTTCGATCTTTGTCTTTTTTCTTCGAGATTATAGTAGAAATAGAGTAGTGGTAGTAAGCTAAAGGGGAAAAAGAAAAAATTATAAATTAAAAATTAAAAAATTTTGGGGTTTTTTTTTTTTTATAAATTGAAATTTAAAGATTAAATTGTGTAGCAAACAGAGAAAGAAGACAAATGTGGACCAGCTAAGCTGACCCTTACAAGTACTAAAATGGATCCCAATTGTGTCCTCAAATTATACTATTTTCCACACTCCCAATTTCCTATTATGATTTAGGAGAAAACAGAGTAAGTTCCTAAGTTAAAGTTCTTCACTTATGTGTTTGGGTCTGTTTGGGACAGTTAATTGTTATTAATTCAGATAATAAAGCAGCGTCTTCGATCAAGATGAGTACAGAACTATGGATGGTAAAGGTACAACCTTTAACCAACAAAAAACTGTGTACATAACTTGCTTCTTTTTATTAATTTTTTCAAGTGTCCGACGTTCATATTTAAACTCAGCAAATAAAATATTAGATCGAGAAGTTTATACTAACTTGAATCTGAGATCTCCTAACTGACCTTTGCACAAGATACTACTCCCGATAAAAGAATTTACTATAAATTTTGAGGTTAGAGTGAACACCTTGCTTCAAGAATATTAAAAATTACTTATAAGTGATTAATTAAATAAATAATATTTATATTTTTAATGAATCGTAATTTTATTTTTTTAAAGTTTTAAAAAATAACCGAGTCGAGTCGGGTCACATGGTTTTTTTTATTTATTTAGTGATTGTAATTTGATACATAAAAGTACTTGCTAATAGCAAATGCATACATTAAGGTGAAAATTAAACAAAATTATTTACCTCTTAGACGGGAATTTTCTTTATAAGAGGACTAATGTTTAATTACATAGTCCTTTTAATAGGACAAAATTAAATATATTCATCTTATAATGGAAAAAAGATAACGTATCAAAATTCTAATTAATTAATATTTTGTGAGTGCTATCCTTTAATTTCATTACTATAATAAGATATATATTTTAATTATTTTTAATGCACATGTTAGTGATATTAGTAAGTTAATCATGTATATTACTGCAATATAAAAATATATGATATTTTAAAAAAAAGATCCTAAAGAGAAATAAGAAGGAAACTAAAATAATTGTAGATATTCTTATTTTGCTATAACTTATGGATATGTCATCAAATGATTATATTTTTGGAGCATTTTGAAACTTTAGATGTTTTTTTAATGAGCAAATATAATAATTAATGAATCCAAAATTAAACTAGTGCAAATTGATGGATGTTTCAGAGCCGCTGGCCTTTGATTATTGGCTTTAATAATAATAATAATAATAATAATAATAATAATAATAATAATAATAATAATAGTACTCTTAACATAAAGTAAAATCCCATTATTATCAAAACCAATCTATTGATGATATTTTGGCTTTTTCTTAATAGAAAAATTAAAAGACTGTTTTTTACTTTAATCAACCACTAATGAACTTGAAAGCTCTATTTTAAGGGCGATCGCAAAATTTTAGTTATCTTCTCTATCTAATGAATGGGGAGTTCATTTTAAAATCGTTTATCCTGCATTCACCTTCGAGTATATGCTTCAACAGAAATCACACAAGGGTAGATTAGAAACCTCTGGTAAAATGTCCGCCCGTAATCCAGCAGATAATTCACCTATTTAAAAATTTATTTAAATTGAAATCAAATCAATCAATTAAATAAATTTATAGTTATTTGAGTTAATTTAATTTTAAATTTTA
>JACEIK010004681.1:103974-128139 GCA_018107945.1 Datura stramonium | reverse complement strand
CCATTCTATGGTTTCAGCCATAATTGATGGTTGAAGTTTGAAAGACTGATTAATGCTAGTTTGATTCTTCATTAAAGGTTTATATTTACTTATTTTAATTACTTATTCACTAGACTGATCACTTTATAAGTAAATCTTTTGGCTTTTAGTTTAAATTGGGAAAGGGAACCGAAAGGGTTAAAAGTAAATGTAAAATAGGAATCCAAAGATCCTTTGGCCCATTGACTAGAGGTTAGAAGTTGTTGTTGAGGATAGGGATATATACTTCAACCCTGTTTAGTTAATATACAAGTAGCCACAATTATCATTTCATGTTTCTCCTGCGACCATAGGGATATAGACATTAGGGTTCATGAGATAGTTCTTCTATGCTCAGGAGAGTAGCAAGAAATGAGATAGTAACTTGCAACTAGCAATCTTAGGAAGAATTAATCTAGCGTAATCACGTCTTGAAAACTCAACCGGAAGCGATAGTGCCAATTTCCTAGATTTTTATAGGATATAGACATTAGGTTCATGAGATAGTTCTTCTATGCTCGTGAGAAAGAAATGAGATATAACTTGCAACTAGCAATCTTAGGAAGAATTAATCTAGCGTAATCACGTCTTGAAAACTCAACCGGAAGCGATAGTGCCAATTTCCTAGATTTTTATCATCATTTGAAGTACAACAAAATTTCAATAATCTTAGTCTTTTAGCTAATTTTACATTTCAAGTTTAGCAGTTTTATCTCCAAACAATTCCTCATTTTTACCGGTTTTTGTTATAATAGCAAATAAAGAAGTAATCTCAAAATGACTGATCCGCAAGTCTCTGAGGAATTGATAATTGGGACTTCACCGTCCTATATTACTTGGACGACCACGTGCAGGTTTTTGCTTTCTTGCGCCGGGCTTACATCAAGTTTTTGACGTCGTTGCCGAGGAATTGAATATTGATTAATTGCTTGTGTTTAGATTTTTCCCTCTATTCTCGTAATTAATTTTTTGTATGTGTATTATATTGATTTTTACTTTTTTTTATAATATTTTATCACTCTTCTTAACATGACGTCTAGGTATATAAACGGGTCGAATGATGGGTATTCATATTTTGATAATCCATGTCCGACTAGTGGAGGACCCTACTTATGGAAGCACTCTGCTATTTTTGTGTATGTGGTATCCTGATGATCATTGGAGTAGTTTCAAATTTTATTTCCATTTTCCCAAGCCCTATTATGATACTCTTGTTGATTTTGATGCTTACAGAATAATGAAGAGCAGGAACATCATGCTCAAATAAGTGATATGGAAAAAATGATCTTGGAGCATATGGAAGTAATGAGGGAGAAGATCGCACAAGGAAAAGCCTTTAAAAGCGATGAGTGCCAAGCTCACAGAGATGATGGCCGAGGCCGCAACATGTAACAATGATTTGTGTTTCTGTCTTATAAAATACTCAAGAGGAACTTCAAGTGGAAAGGAGAATAGGAGCTCTTAATAAGAGATAGACCAATTTGACTCAAGTATCAATGACCCTAATGTATTTTGAATGAAAAGTTGAGGCGTTTAAGGCCCAACTACAAAGTGTTCTCCGATACTAGCCCATGCATGAAACAAGAAGAAGAACTCAACAGTAGACTATTCATTGTTGGTTGATGCCCATGTTTAGAGGTGGATAAAAGGATGTTAAGCATAATACAATCTTAGAGTTAGGGCGTGTTGGTCCTCATCCTAAACACTTTTCGACATCGTGTTTAGTTGACAACCTAGAAATAAAGCCTTCCAAGCCTATGGAGAGATGTGTAGATGAGGTACAATGCCCTATATTCTAAAATTTATTATGTCAAAGACACATAACAATTCTTTCTCACTTAAGTGGATAATAAGTACAAGATGCAACATCACTACTTGGTCCCTTCTTGTTTACACCATCTCCTGAGCATAATGAAAATCAAAAGAAATTAGGGCTGGAATTTAAGCTCAAAAGTGGAAGGAAAAGTGGTGAAACTTGATGGTGTCATGTTGCGACGCTAAATTAGGCACTTGTTGAGAGGCAACCCAATTTATAATAGTGTAGTTTTTCTTATTTTCTGTATAGTGTCACTAATGTTTTTACTTTTGCAAAGAAGGGGAAGTTTGAGCATCCGAAATCAAAGCTAAGGAGCATGGTTTGATCTAAGTGTGGGGTCATGCGTAATCTATAAATCCAGAAACCCGTCGCTAGCTAGACCCTAGAGGGCCTCAGAAAATTTCTCACTCTTACCCGATCTTTAATTATGGATGCTCTGAGGTGATCATAACTTTAAGTGCGGGGTGAGGGGATACCTTCCAAAATTCTTAAGGTTAAGGGTATATGCCATCGCTTAGTTGAAATTTTTTTGAAAATGACATGGTTCATCCACCCTTCGATTTCTCTTATGTCGATTTTTTCGAAGGGAAGACCTTGAACCAGATAATTTTTTCATTTGTAGAGGAGTCTTTGTAGTCATAGAGTTGTGACCTCTTTTCCCTATGATATGGATGACGACCATCTTAAGGGAATTAGTCACCGTTTTTGTTATTTTTAGGATTTAGTCGTGACATAAATCACTTGTGTTCTCTTTGACATTCAATTTAGCAACTAAGCTGTGAGTTAATGAAATGGTCATTTTGCCAGAATCTCCATGAGAGACACACCAAAGCCTTTAACTCGATTCAATACACTTGTAGGGCATAATAATGAAAAATGTCATTCAATGTGATTATATGAATGTGTAGCTATAGAAAACCGACTAGATTCTTAGTGCCATGTGAGGTGAGCTTAATTGTTGTGTTTCGTACATAATGTAGCATCTAAAATGTTCCTTAGTGTATGTTTGATGACTAGTTATTAAAGAGTTAAGAGATGATTAAGGTATTTATTTGAAAAAGCCATGTTTTTCTTTTTTTTGTTTTACCTTCCGAACATCTTCCCAGTTAACCCCCTTTGAGCCATAAGCTCATTCTTTCTTAGCCACAAAAGTAGCTTATTTATTTTTGTTATATGACCTCTAAAATTCTTGATCCAAATAGTTTAGTCACTTGGGGCTTAAAGTGAAGGTCCACCAAGGTGTGAATGATAAGGGAAAGGAAAGAAAGAAAATGGTTTTGGAAAGTAAGAAGAGAAAGTAGAAGAAGGGGTGCCCAAAATATATTGTTTACTCTGTCGCTAGGACAATGAAAGAAAGAGTTTCAAAAGTGAAGATTCTTAGTGATTCTATAAGCAAAGACTAGCAGTCAAGTAATGAATAAAGAGGCATGAAAAGAAAATAAAAAAGGGTGAGTACAAGTGAAGGGTGAACAATAAGAAAACGTAGTGGACTCGAAAGATGAAAAAATATCTTAAAAGTGCTTAGGATTGATAGTTACTCTAAAATAAAAATCATTCCTACCCGTTCCTTAGCCGATATTACAACAAAGAAAAGTCCTTATGATATTAATCTCTTATATGACTAAGTAGTATAAGTGTACATAAAGGGCAAGCTTATGGTATGATTACGTATGATACAAACTTTTCCGAGTGTGAGTGTGTACCTACTTATTATGTTTCATGCTTTGTATTGATAAATTGGAGAGAGGAACATCACTAAAAGTGAGGGGCATAAGAAGTCTAAGTCTATACTATGTATTGCACGTTTCGTATTTAATCATGTTGACCATGTGTTTTGGAAGTATGAGTCGGTCATAGAAATTGTGTAGCCTAAATGTGAAAACTCACATGTGCTTGATGAATTTTTTGAGTTGATGAACCACTTAGTCGTATGCTCTCCGCTAGTTGTTTGAGTGCAATTGATAGAGGTGATAAGTGATGAGAAAAATATGAATTTCAGGCATGGAGTTGAGGATTGTCTGAGGATCTAAAATTATTTAAGTATGGATGTGGTGGTGTTGGGCATATTTCTATGCCCATTGCCATGTATTTGACCATATTTATCCTTATTTTTGAGATTAATATTATTTTTTAAAAAATTAGAAAATTTAATTAATTTTTTCATGTGTCTTATGAGCTAATGAATGTTTCTAGATGTTTTTGAGTAGGAAACCAAGGAAAAAAAAGGACCCAAAATGACCCGAGGTGTGAAGAAGAAGAGCTAAAAAGTTGGTTCGGGGCTATAGCCGGCGTGAGGCGCCACCATTTGTGCTTCAGGAAATTATACAACAAAATTAGTGCTATGGATGGAGTGGGGCTCTAGGTTCCCTAGCTTTGGTGATGAGAATTTGACTAACACCTTGGCGAGATGGAGGCATGGAGCCCGGAAGCATTTCGTGCTTAGGAAATTATCCCAACATTCTCAGTGTTATGATGGAGTGGGGTGCCCGAATGATCCTAAAGCTCATAAATTTGACTAGCACTTTGGTGGTACGTATAGAGTGAGGAGCCGAGGTGTTTAGAAGTGTAGAAATTTACAACTGTTCTATGGTTGGAGTGGGGCGCTTGGAGCTATACTTAGGGAGGGAAATTGACCTGCCTGGGGCTATGGAGAGGGCGCAGCGCATAGTCATCTTCTGATGATTTTTCTAATTTTAAAGTTATTTACTTGAGGTAAAAAGCATCATTTGAAGGTTCTCCTATAAATACAACATCTAGGCATTTTTTAGCAAATCATTCATCATTTTGTTTGATCATAGAATATTGTAACGCAACTTTGGAAGGAGAGTCAAGTTCTACTTAGATTTCTTTTTTCTTCATCATTTTACTTTGAATGATGATGATTTTTATATTTTTCGCTTGTCTATTAGTGGCTAAATGTCCATTCTAGGGTTTTAGCCATAGTTGGATATTGAAGTTTGAAATACTGATTAATTCTAGTTTGAGTTAGTTATATTTTGGCGTTATTTATATTTACTTGTTTTAATTGCTTATTCACTAGACTAACTTGAATAATTATTGGCTTATGATTGAACTTGGGAAAGGGAACCGAAAGGGTTAAAAGTAAATGTAAAATAGGAATTAAAATATCCTTTGGACCATTGGCTGATTAGAAGTTGTTTTGAGGATAGGGATATACCCTTCAATCCTATTTGGTTTAAATACTATAGCCACAATCGTCATTTCATTTGTTCTCCTGTGACAATAGGGATATAGGCGTTAGAGTCTTTAGAGATAGTTCTTGGATGCTCGAGAGTGGCAAGAAATGGGTTAGTAACTTGTAATTAGCAACCTAAGGAAGAATTAATCTAGTAATCACATCTTTAAACTCAACCTAAAGCGAAAGTGCCAATTTCATAGATTTTCATCATCATTTGAAGTACCAAACAAGTTTGCAAACAATCTAGTCTTTAACCAATTTTACATTTCAATTTTAGTAGTTAAATCTCCAAACAATTCCACATTTTAACTATTTTTTAGAATAGCAAAATAAAGAAGTAATCTTTAAAATGATTGATCTCGACATGTGACCGAGGGATCGACATAATCAAAACTTCACCGTCCTATACACTTGACGACCACCGGCGCTTTGGGCGACACAACTTCCCTTTGTGGAAATAATATCTTTACTTACCATAAGTGACATGGAATATAGTACTTCCTCTATAAGCTAAGAATCACTTTGCTGCAATTTCCCTCTATGAGATACAAATCACTTTATTCGGGAAACCTGATTCACCGCTCATTTTTCTTATTCTTCTTTGACTTTTAATTCAAGCTTATAAGGAATCAATTCCTATTTTTGATCTCATTTCCTTATTTTATTCGATCTTCTGTATATTTTCATGTTGCATATTTCATCATACAAGTGAAAAGGTTGGTTCACCTCACTAATACATACACACACTCGTAGCAAAAAGTGAACCAGGTTAACTTGGTCACTTTATCAATTATCAACACTGCACAATACATATAAACCTATTTGTCGACATCGTTCACCCTCATTTTATTACATATTGGTTCTTATTGGTGAAAGTGATGAAGTGATATTTGAACGTGACTTATTTTCTTCGTTATTTGGTTGAGATGATTAGAAAGAACTATGTGCGATTCTTGAGATAGTTTGAGAGTGATTCCTATATTGAGCAAAATTCAATTATTTCACTTGCTTGAATTATACATTTATTGAATGTTGAACTTTTTAATTGAGCTCTTATTTATGACATTATTAATAAGTGTTGAACAAAGCAGTGGTAGGACCAAACCTCACAATCAATTCAAAGGGGCCGATTGATGAGGTTTCTAAGTAAACATATTTTTCATACTCACCTCTACTTATTACACCTTCATGTGCTTATTACTCTCTTGATTCTAGATTGTGTTGTAGAGATTGAACTTCTCCATAGTATTATTTTTGACGATATTCATTGCTTGTGACTCCTGGAAATGACTTGAAACTTGAAGCTTCAAATTTAACCGTGAATAATTATGCTAGGGAATGCACATATATTATAATGTATAATGGATGGATGATATAAAGTTCCTGGAATTCAACAATATGTGTTTGGTGTATATATGTTGTGATTGTAAGGTATGGTTATTGATGTTTTGAGACAGATATAGAAATACCTATGTCCTTAGGGAACGCCAAAAGGATTATGAGATTTGAGGATATTTCGCATCACCAAGTAAAGAAAAGCCAATTTCGTAGGTTACTTTCGCACCTGAGGCACACCAAGCAATTCTCTCAAGCTGCCCCCACGCACGCAGTCATGCTTTGAAAATTTCAATGCCAAGGGCCATTATATTTATATAATGAGAACCATATAATTTATTAATAGTAAGTTTCTCAAGATTCTCATTATTGAGAAAACCCAAGAACTTTTGCATACTATTCTATTTTGAACCTTTCTCTCATAATGTGAGAGACTAGTGATAGTAGTAACATACATTATATTATTTTCTTATTAATATATTTTTGACACTTTTTCTTATAGCATAACTTAATTTATAATGTTTTCTTACTAAGTTACGACCCATTGATGCATTGGTGTAAATATTCTAATGAAACAAATTTTATCATAAAGTGCTTAGGTAAAGCCCAAATGAATTTTTAATTAAAACTATATTAAAGTGTTGTAAATAGAGTACAAGACTTAGAATATTTCAAATTAAGATGAAATATTATGATTGTCTGTCATTTTAGTGTTAATCATAAAGAAGATCCAGCATAAGATATGAGTAAAAGGATAAAGTACTCATGGATTTAAAAGAGAGTGATTCCTTTACGTTCTTAAAGTAAAAATATTTTGGAGATTAGAGAATATGATTTAACCTAGTTCACAATGAGGATCTTAGTCTAAAGAAGCATGACAATAACATGAAGAAAGACAACATAAGCATTTAGGAAATAGATAGCAATAATTAGACTTGAGTCAATAATCGTGACATGTGAAGTATGATATATGTGAGATTTAAATGAATAAGTTAAAGAATGTTAAGGCATTAGATAAAGAGGAAAATTAAGAGTTACAAAGGTAAGATGATGTGCCTTGAAGAGGAATAACATTACAAAATGAGACATTAAGCTTCTAAATACTATTGGTGTATAAATTCGTATTCTAGCATTGTAATAAGTAGGAAAAAAAAGTATATTTTTATGGAATTATTAAGAGTTGGGTTGAAATATGATAGGACTAATACTAAGTATATTTTTATGTAGTACTAAGATCAAATAAACTTTTCCATCTTAAGGATGATGAAAATGTTATGTGTAAGTCAGTGAAGTCAAGAAACATACTTATATCACACAATGAACATTAATTTATTGGTTTAAGAATGAGTAACATACAACAAATATAATATATGTTGAGGTTAGTTATAAATCTCTCAAAGAAACCACGTGAGGAATCACATACGCCGAATAATATATATATATATATATGTATGTAAGTATGTATGTATATATTGGTGTTTAGAAAGTGATATTTCTTTTGCTATGACTAAAGAGAGTATGATAGTCCGAAAGAAGTTATAGAACAAAGCCCTTAACACCAAGATTTGATAAAGTACCCATCTTTAAAGAGTAGGTCGATAGAGTTACATTGAGGTTAAAGGGATCGTGAGTATGTCGGTTAGGGATCTTGGGCATATTTATGCGTCCAATTACCATATTTTTCCCATGTTTAGCTATGCTTGAGAACAAAAAGTCAGGTGTGTTTCCTTAATTTTTTGTATGTTATTCTTGATAAAAAGCTACATACATGATTAGATGTTTTGCAAAAGTTGAAACATGATTAATCTATTTGTCCATAAGAAGTACAAAGTTTAGATGACTCAATATTCAAAACACGCAAGTTTCAAGGAAAAATAGAGGTCAACATTGCGGTGCCACACCTAAAGAAATTAGCTCTCTACTAGCACACTTAGTTAAACTACAGAGGATGGAAATTCTCATTCGGCCCGCATTACGGAGCCATTACTTTCACCATGAAGGCTTCATCACATAGTAGCTCTTGCGCTATAAGTCATGAAGGCCGTGTAGAAAGGGTGGCCACTCAATCTCTTTTTAAGTCAACTCCTAGTCAAGGCGTGAGAGATGCAAACATATTCCAATACTATAAATATCCCATAGGACATTTTTTTAACAATCACACATATTGGATGCAAATACTCACATAGTTTGAAGTTTTAACCGTATTATTTCGTAATACCCCGAAAATCCTAAGATTCACTGTGGAGTTGAAATGCAAAATAGGATTTTCATACCAGTCATAGGACGAGTCATCAAGTGACTCGTCAGAACACCAATGAGTCGTTAAGTGAGTCCTAGGAGGGGTTTGGCTGTTTAGAAATTTCAAGTTTGGGGTGACCACGGTGTGACCTTGAGTTATGGACACCTCCACCCATTCGCTTTGTCAACCGTGGTCAAAGGGGTCTGAAGAATGAAGGGAAGTGTGCAGTGCACCTAACAGTCATCACCACAATTCACTGGTACACCATGAGTCGGGTGTCCCACGTGGTGACCCTCGTATGCTCTATGCTAGGTAACGATTGTGTGACCACTCGTCCAAATTCCCTCATGGGGACTGGCAAATGTATATATTTTTGCGAATTTAATAATGAATTTTCATAATTTCTAAGTTCCTAAGGTCCAAACCACGTCATTTTTAATCTCAAAATAGAGTATATTTTAAGAAGGGTTAACTCATTCAAGCCTGCTCCTAATTCACGCATGCCTAGTTCTTCAAAGTTCTTCCTCAATTCTCATTGGGCAATCAAGGAAGTGGTGAAATCAGGTCTCTTCATGTATGTAAGGCTATAAATGGGTGCAATAGTCCATTCCATGCCTAATCCCCTCTCAATTCATGAAAGTTCTAATTGATGATTCTATGGGGATTTTACCCAATGTTTGAATTTTTTAATTTTTGTATTTTAATTAAATTACATGTTTTTTTTGTTTTTTTAATTATAATTAATGATTTTATAATATTTTAAATTATAAATTATATTTTCAAGTTTTATAAACTATGATGTCCATCCATGAAAGATCATGAAAGTTGAGATCTATGAAGTATGTGTACAAGCATGATGAGATGTTTATGAACAAAGTATGGTTTAGAAATAAATGATGCTCTACGTTCATGTTTTCAAGGTTAATCAAGATGATTGAACAGCTTAAGTATTGGCAAGCCAATATGATCAAGTGTGTTTTTATGATTTCATGAATTAGCTTACCACATGATTTGGAGTCTAGACTCCTAATTATGTTCAACTTGTGGTATGGCTTGAGCCAAGGCCTCATGTTATGACCATAGTTATATATGTATGTTATGAGTCAGCTTCATCACTAGACGATGGTTAGCTTTGGTTGAAAAACCATGGAGAGCATATGCATATTTTTTGGAGGCAGTACCTTAGCACCGATTATGCAAGGGTCACCAAACCTATGCCTCGTAACTACGCACCAACGTGGGGTATATTCGCATTACTGGGACCTCGCTAGAGCTTCCTTGCTCCCAAGGGTTTCACCTGATATCGATGGTTTTGCAGCATCCTTAGCCCCGCAAAGTGTTGACCACTCTACCCACTTGAGTGTAATAGCCTGGACCACGTAAGCTCTATCGTGGTAATGTCGTTATATGACGAGTCTCCTAATATTTCTCATGATTTCGCTATGCATGTAACATCAGTCATGATATTATATTTTAGCAGGTTTGACCCAATATTTAGTTTTACTCTTTTGATATTAGTTTTCAACTTTGGTGTCATTCGAAATAGTTATGATATTCCGGCTATGCTTCGATCATGATTTAGAAAATAACATGCAACCCCTACTTTAATCTAATCTTGATTATGTTTTACACCTATACATGTTTAATTATTTTACTTAGTTAGAGGTTTTACTTACTTGCATACTCTGCATTCCACGCATCGACCGCATATTCTATGCTATATCGTCATGATACAAGCTCCGATATCTAGACTCGCCCGCCCGCTAGCCAGATTCCTAGCATTAATACTTCTCGATCGAGTTTGTGATTCCTTATCTTTTAAGGGCCTTTCTATTCAGCTATGTTCCGTATTTTCAGTTTTCGTATTATAGTGAGTTAGTTGCCTGTCCATCAACTCGTTAGTATTAGTGGCTTTTCGTACATAGTATGTATTTAGCTTCGTAATTTTATGTATGTACTCAGGTGTTATGTATGTTCAAACTTCCTCTTTGTTATTCATGTTGATCTTTCATTTTATTTGGATGAGTTAGATGTTATGTTCATGCCATGGCTGGACTTAGAGCCTCCCTTCCGGGTTCTTTGTCCGTGTCTCGCGATTTAGGCCTATGTTCCGGGCTCAAGCCACAAACTTGGATATCGTAGAGCATTGCTTCTAAAGTGTCCCGGTGTCTCGAAAGCCGCTAAGTAGAGTATTTTTCATGGTGTGAAGCACGCCACACCGAAGATAAAGAGGTTACGAGATGTTTAGGAAATGTTCCCTTCTTTCATGATCTATGTCGTATGGTGAAATGACTCTCTATCCTTCTAAATCATGCTATACGCGTTTGTAGAACATGCCTCACCCAGTTAATGGAAGAAGAAATGGAATGGGATGGCCATGAGAATGGAAATGGAGATCTGCACCAAAGAAGCCCCACCAACCCATGAGGAGCATGTACCCAAGTCGGGCCAGTCTACGCAGAGTTTAGGCAGCTATTCGCATAAAGTACCAGCCTTGACCACCTAGGTCAATTAGCGTGGAGGTAGCCATGTCTCTTAGAATGGGAATGCGGCGGCGTAGGAATTTTCTCGAGGATGAATCCTCTGTGAAGTTCTTTTGATCAAAGGTGGACGAGATCCACATGAGTTCACCGAGGAGTGTTCTCGAAGATCACCCGTGACATGGGGGTGATCAAACAAGGCATCGACTTAGCCTCGTACTGCTTGAAGGAGGTCGTGCACATTTCGGTTCAAGCAATGGAAGATAGTAGGGCACTGGAGTGTGCCCTACGCTGGGATGAGTTTCATGCCGCTTTTTAGGACCGATTCTTCCCTCAATAGATGGAGATCAAAGAAACCGGGTTTGTGAATCTAAAGTGTAATACCCCGAAAGTTCCTAAGATTAGACCCGGGATTTGAAAATGAAAGTTGGCTGAAATTGGAAAATCCCATAAAACGGACGACCCAATGGATTGTTGTCCAACCAACGCACCCGTGGAAGTAGCCATGGGAAGTTATGATCTCGGTAATGCGTGGGTAATGACAGTGAAGTAACGACCCATTTTTTGATACAATGAGTTATTGTTGTGAGTCGTGGTGAGAACTCGGCTTCGCATAGGGGAAGTAACTAGTCATCCACGACTCATCGTGAGAAGTAATGTGGGCCGTGGTCGCCTAGTCGTGGATGGGATAGCTATATTTTTCCGCCTACATAATGTGCCAACAACGCCTTGTTGGAGGATGTAGCAAGTCGTGGTGAGGGTCGTGGGAAGGAGTAGTACAGGAGCTGAAGGAGGAAACAATAGACGATGTAATTCCACCAAGAAATGGGAAGGACACATCCTCCGTCGTGTCGTGGGAGACAGACTGGTGACGCAGGTTTGACAGTGAAGATGATGGATGGATACCACGAGTCATGGTATCCTCCAACGATCCATTAGTCCGGTCGTTGGTTCACCCAAGCAGATTTTTTAGGGTTTTCACATGACATTTTCATCATTCCTACGCCTATGACCTAAACTAGTGCTTTTTAAGTTATTTTTTTAGTGTATTAAGATAGGTTAAGCTCTTATAACCTATTCACAACCCATCCATGCAAAGTTAGATAATGGAGGAGGTGATCAAGTTGTTCTTCAAGGTTTTCTTCAAATTTCTTTGGGCTTTCAAGGAGTGGTGAGATTTGATTTTCCCCGTGTATGTAGGGTTATGAATGAAACTTTTGACACCCATGCCCAATCTCTTCACCATGAAATTTTTTATCTAAAATCTATGGGTTTTTTAATAATGCATGAAAATTCTATTTCTACGAATTATGGGCAGGTTTTATGTTGTTTTTCATTAAAAATCAAGTTTTCATGTTTTATAAATTAAATTTCCCATTTATGAAATGTCATGAAAGTCAATGTTTATGATAAATTCTCATATTATGAATTATTGATGATGAAAAGCATGTTTTCAAGTTACCCATGTTTATAAGCATGTTTTAGAATGAATTGAGTATTGTTAAGCATGTTAAAGTATTGGGCAATTCCTGATGTTCAAGAATGATTTATGATATATGTAATGATCTCATAATTTATCGATGGCGATTTTGGCCAACTAAAGGGCCTCTGATTCTTGGCTAATCATGTTTTAATGAGGATCAATGAATGATAAATGTGTATTTGGACATGAATCTTAATGAATGATGTTATTGATTTACATATGAGCCTAATGTGCATGTTTTTGGGAGCCGTGTCTAGCACCGAGTAGTCCGGTGTTCAAAGGACTATGCGGTGTATCATTACCATGTACCACCATGGGTTTATAATGATATATTACAATGATAATGATCCCCTCTTTCGTGATATCACATAATGCATGTCCCTCAAATGGCAAGCTGGGCTTAATTTCGAGATAGTTGGGGCATCATGTAAGGCTCTACCATGATGGTGTCGGTATGACGTCTTCCCATTGTTCCGCATGTTTAAGTGCATTGTTATGTTTATGTTGTTTGGCTCACATGATTTAATAAATTTTCTATTATGACTATGATAATGAATATGTTATGAATGATTTGAAAACCTTGAGCCTTATGTTATCTTATGATATTTATGATACGAGCATGTGGTCCTTCTCTTAAGATTATTTATGAGAGTTTATGTATTTTAAATGTCCCTTTAACTTACCCCGGCTACTTACATTCCACGTGCTGGCCGTATACTCTATGCTGTATCATTTTACAATATGTGCTCCGATCTTCGTATTCAAAGATCGCTCATTAGCTTATCACGGAGTTTAGCATCCAGCTTGTTGGTGAGTCCTCATTCTCCGATGACCATTTGATTCATACGTTGATGTTTCTTTAGTTTCAATGTCGAGTTAGTTGAGTGATGCCGCCCATCAACCCATCTATTATGTTAGGAGGCTTTTAGACCATATGTAGTACTCGTTATGTATTTAGTCGGTACCGCTATCATTCTATGCTATGTTATGTACATGCTTCCGATATGTTGATATGTTAAATATTCCGTTTTAAATGATATGAAGCTAGATGAATGCTCATGCCATAGGTCGACTTGAGTCTCTCAGGCCTCCTTGTCCCGTGTTACGATCCGGGTCATGTTCGCTTGTAACAAACATGGTACTCAGCAATAGGTTTGAAGTGTCCTAGGGTGTCCGAAAGACCTAATTAATAAGAGTCTTTTTCATGGGTGTGAAGCGCGCCACTCTTATGATGAAAAGTTTCTCATCCTTCTAATTCATGCTATTCGTGATTTCTTTAATCATGGCTCCTCAAGAATGAATGATAGGTGGAATGGAAATGGAATTGTCCACAAGGATGGCAACGGTAAAGGGCACCCGCAGCTCCACCAGCGCTTGAGGAGCACTAGGCAATCGGAGCCAGCTAACATGCCGAAGTTTCTCGGGCAACTATTTAGATGCTCGTGCATGCCTTGACCTCAGTCAATCAACAAGTAGTTTCCCATACCCGCAAATGGCAATGCAAATGCTGCTCGAATCGTGACATTTCGAGAATGAACACGCTATAGTTCCTGTCAAAATTAGATGAGGACCCACATAAGTTTATTGATGATTGTGAAGATCACCCAAAAGTTATATGTGTGAATGGGGTTGAATGTGCGTATTGGTCTTGTATCGCCCGAAAGGGGTCGCATATATCTCTGCTTCGGCACCGAGAGATAGTAGGGTCGCCGTAGCAGGCCCCGTTATCGGGAGGAGTTCCATGCGGCATTTCTCTATATTGATTCTTCCTCCGGAGATGAGGGAGTTGTAGGGAGATGAATTCCTTGAATCTAAAGCAAAAGGGAGGATGACGTGGTAGTAGGAGTATGCATGCTCACTCATTGTTAATGTATGCCCTAGAAGTTAATAGTTGATCGAGGAGCCAAGAGCCGATTTGTTCATGGAATATGTGCTATTTCGACAAAGATTGCAGGAATCGCTATGCTCCACTAGGACATGGATTTTCCTTGAATAGTTATGTACGCTCGCAGTTGGAGGTGGCTCATACGAGGGAGAGAGAGGCCAAAAGGGCCCGAATCTGATAGTCATGGGTTTTCTCATCAAAGATCCTAAGGGTGGTCACCACCCTTAGTTTCAAGATAGGTCACTAACTCCAACACCATCATCCGGCCAGTGTTCCATCCGCACACAAGGGTGATTAGAGGGTAGGGCTTCGTGATCGAGGGACCGTAGGGGGCATGTGCAGAGCGCACCTCTCCAGCCTCACTGTGAAGTGGCAAAGAAGAGTCATGCCTGGGAGTGCTTTCTCGACTTAGATATTTTCTATGGGTGTGGTAGATTCAGCCACATGCACCGAGCATGTCCATTTGCTTTGTCAGATGATGATAGAGGCCGTGGCAAACTACCGTGTCAACAGCCAGCCTTCAAGACGCTCACCTCCCAGGGGGCATCTACTAGTGCGGGTATATGTGCAACAGCCAAATAGATTCTATGCCCTCACCGGGCGTCGGAGTAGGAGACTTCACCGAATGTGGTTACTAGTATGTAATGAGTGTTTCACCTTGATGGTTATGCTTTGTTAGATCTAGGCTACCCCGTCTTTTGTGACACCTTATATTGCTAGTAGCTTTGGAGTTAGTCCGAGACTCTATCATAAACCATTTTCGCCACCCTGTTGGTGATTTAGTTGTAGCTAGATCGGTTGATATGCTGTGAATTTACAAGACTATTGACACTCAAAACTAAGAAAATAGCATGGCCTTTTAGGTGTATTTATGTAGATATAAGGCACTTTTCCTTTATTTCAGGATAAATGGGGTGTTGGAACAATAAATTGCAAAAGGAAGCTAAAAATTGTGCAAAAGGAAAAAACTGGCACTACGTACAATCTATAGGATGGACCTATGAGTCGTACCGAGGGCCTTCATCAAAAGTCTAAAGTTAACCCGAAGACCACTTATGAAACTTGTCACGTATCGTACCATAGTGATACAAGTCATGGTAATCCAAAGGGTGATGAAATCCGTAAGAATTGCATAGAGGGGATGATTCTCGCATGAGGCACCCTACGACCCGTGAGATGAAGGTACGAGTCATAACATACCGCCTGTGGTGAAGTTCGTGCAAATTTCAAAAGACCAGATCAAGCCACGAGTGTGTAAATGTACGAGCCTTCAGCATGTTGGTACGAATCGTACCTTGGCCCAACACTTAGCCAAAATTAAGCCAACACTCCAAGCCACGTGCTGATGTCACGATCCATGAGAAGCCCCTATGAGTCGTAGGTGGACTCCGTGACGAGGTCTCAGGAGATATGGAAAGGCCGTGTTAGTTTAGGAAAAGGATTCTTGTGTCACTATAAATATGTTTTATGTTTTATTTTTTTAATGTAGGACTAAACGTTTTGAATTCATCTTGTTCTTGCCACCTCGTTATTCAAGATTTCGGTTTAATTGAAGGAATTATTTTTCCAATCATCTTTGTAAGTACAAGTATATGTTTTCAATAATGAATGTAAATCACAACCTTGCAAATCCGCGAGAGGCTAAAACCTCCATAGTTGTGGGTTGTGGGAACCACATTAACAAACTAGGGTTAGCACAGTGAGTCTAAACCCAATACTAGCCACTTATACCGTATTCTCTTCATCTTTAATCCATTCTTAGTGGTGTAGAACATTAGAAGTGCACGAATTCCTTACTTCATTGGTCGAAGAGGTAGAGATTAAGAAAAGAGAATTACAAATGTACCTTGATCTTGATGATCATTGTATTAACTTGAGTCAGGTCAAACAGATGTTATATCTGAACTTAGTGATAACATTAGTTTGCAAAACTCATGAAACTTGGCCTATCAATTGAGGATAGTCATTCAATAGGGATTGTTCGATCATTTGAATGAATCTAAGTTATCAATTCAGCAGAAGTGTTATTGGTAAAGATCACGCAGTGTATATCCAAAGTTGTTATGAACCCATGGGGAACACAAACCCTAGTTTTTCCTTTAATTATTGATTAACAAATATAATCTTGACTCATGCTTTTTTTATTATTGCTTTTTTATTAGAATTCCCCATTGTGAAGTAATTACCATACAAGTTCATCTACCGACCGTAATCCGCATCTTCCATATTCCATGAGGGTTCGACCCCAACCTATAAGTTTGGGTTCTTTATTAACAACGTCTCGCTTCATACTTCGCTGAAGTAGTTTGAGCATTATCAAAAAGTGGCGCCGTTTCTGGGAATACAAACAAGACTAGGCTATTAGCTTGTAGTTGACTTGTTGGTAGTTACTTTACTTTTGACGTTTTCTTTTTCTTTTTGTTTTTCTATTGTGACATTCTCATGTGTTTTTTATCTAGGGATACACACTCCGCTCAAACACCCATAGAGGGAACACAATCACCGCCAACCTTAGTTGAAGGAATTTTGACTAATAATACTTTGGTAGTCAGATAATGAACTATGGAGACTATGGGAGCCCGTATCATTATAGGAGTGTTAATGCCCTTTAAATGGGATAGGACTTTATAGCTATTAAAATTAAAGAAGCTAGACCTCGGATCTAAAGAACCTAGTCAACACCACTCGGACAAACCATCTCGTGGAGGAACCACCTATCCTTGAGCTGAAAGCACTACCCCACATCTCAAGTATGCATTCCTTTGGAGAAAACAACACCTTGACGTTTATAGTTGTAGCAACCTTTATCCAATGAGAAGGTAGAAGCCGTGGTCAACATATTGAAAAAGATACAAGAAGGCAATCGAATGGACCATAGCGCGTATATCATCAAAATTCCACCAAGCATATGCACTCATAAGATCCAACATGAACCAGATTCTAAGCAAAGTATAGAGCACGTGTCGCCCGAACCCGCCCATGTGCAAGAAGTGGTAAAACGGAGATTATCATGGCTGGATACTGGGGTAGTATATCCCATAACTGACAAAGGAATGGGTAAGTCCTGTTCAATGCATACCAAAGAAGGGAGGGATTATGAAGGTTCCCAATGCAATGAGATGATACCAACAAGACCAGTCACAAGTTGGCGTGTATGCATGGACTATGTGAAACTCAACAAGGTCACAATAAGGATCACTTTCCAATGCCATTCCCCGGATCAGACATGCTTGATAGACCGGAAGGGAGAGGATGGTACCGGCCTGACGGTATTTAGGATACAATCGTATCACTATTGCTCCGTAAGATCGTGAGAAGACCACCTTTACTTGTCCATACGGGACCTTTGCTTTCAAAAGAATGCCTTTTGGATTATGGAATGCACCAACCACTTTTCAAATAAGCAGTATGATGTCCATATTTTCAAACATGGTAGAAGATACCATCGTTTATTTATGGATGATTTCTCGCCAGGGTGAGTCATTCGAATCCAGCCTCGAACATCTAGAAAAGTGCTGATAAGATGTAGAAACCAATTTGGTCCTAAATCGGGAAAAATGTCATTTCATGGTTAAAGAGGGCAAGTGCTGCCATAAAAATCTAGTGAAAAGGGATCGAGGTGGACAAGGCAAAATTGAAGTTATCTCAGATTGCCACCCCGTATTTCCATCAAAGGGGTCGAAGTACTTAGGGCATGCAAGATTCTCCCGACTCTTCATCAAGGATTTTTCCAAAATAATACATCCATTGTGCAAACTATTGGAGAAATAGGTAAAATTCGTATTCGATTAGGCATACCCAAAGTCTTTTGAGTGCCTAAAAGAAAAGCTCACTACTACTCCTATCATCATAGCTCCAGATTGGAATCTCTCCCTTTGGAAGTAATCCGTGATGCTAGTGGTATTGCTCAAGGCTGCTTTAGGTCAAAGGAGAGCAAAATCTTTCACCCAATCTATTACGAAAATTAAATACAACCCAAAAGAATTACACGTCATGGAGCAGAATTATTGGCAAAGTGGTATTTGCATTTGAAAATTTTAAGCATACTTGCTCGGAACCAAGGTGATTGTTCACTGCACCATGCCGCATTGAGGTACCCGATGTCTAAAAAGATGCAAAACCCATATTAATTGGTGGGTACTCTTTTCTCCAAGAATTTGAATTTGAAGTAAAAGATAGAAAGGGAAAAGAGAACTAGATGGGCGTGATCATCGCACTTGAGTCTGAAGCAAAGGAGCATATGGAGGTTGAGATCAATGATGCATTCCCAGACGAGTAGGTATTAGCTGCATGACAAGACTTTATCCCTTGGTTTGCTGAGATAGCTAACTATTTGGTTAGCGACATACTACCAACAAACATGACCCCTACCAAAGAAGAAGTTCTTACTTGATGTCCACTTCCAGATATCGGGATGGCCCATATTTATTCCGCAGATGGGATCATTAGTAGGTATGTGCCATAAGTGGTGATGTCGAAAGCATTATAGAGGCATGCCATTATCTCCTGTAGGGGAGCATCATAGTAGCACCAGAATAGCACATAAAATTTTGCAATGTGGGTATTGTTGGCCAACTATTCATCAAGATGCATACGACCTTGCCAAGTCATGCGATCAAATAAGGGCAAAGCCGTTGGCGGGAAGCATGACTATGACTAGATTATTTTCTTGTATTTGGATTTTTACGCTATTTCTTAATTACATTTTTTCTTCTTGTTCTTGATTCATGGGCTGTTTTCCCAAGTGAATGCCAAGTTCTCGAAGTAGCGAAGATCTCCTTATTCCCTTAAATCCAAAATTGAACGTAGCACTACACAGAATGGAGAACCAAGATCAAAGAGAAGCCCACATAGTCAAGAAGCTAGGCAAGCCGAGTTAGCTCTCAAGTAAGCCGCACCGCAGGATGTAGATGATGGCAGAGAAGAAGTGTTGTAAATGCCGGTCGGCATGGGAGGGGCAATCGTAAATCATAGATTTGCCCTCAGCTTCTTTTGATGATGAGGACCCATACATTGATGATGTTGGGTCGACGGAGCAATTGTGCCACAACCATCGCCCTGAGCCACCCGACATTACGAGCACCATGATTCAATTGTTAAACATGAAAAGGGTGTTTAGTGGTCACGCAGTAGGACGATGCCAACCTAAACTTGATGAACTTTGTAGGAATATGCAAACGCATACAAGTTCCCTTGTAGGCCGATGCCATACGGCTCAAACTCTTCTCTCATCGTGGAAAGCCATGTTATGGTTATCAAAGTTGCTCAACGATTCCATATCCAACTAGAGGGAGCTCAAACAGGCCTTTTTGGAAAGATTCTTTCCCCTCTCTAGAATGTTGCATCTAAAAGACAAGATCTATAATTTCCGACAAATTAAGACAACAAATATTTCAAGAAACTTGGTTGAGGTTCAAAAAGAAGTTGACAAAGTGCCCGAACCACAAAAATCCCGATGACGCTTGTTAGAAATCTCTTTACAGTCCTTGAATAATAAGCACCAAAGCTATAGTGGACACGGTGGCAGGAGGAGCATTGATGAGTCACACCTGGGAGCAAGTCGCCATCATTCTTGATAGGGTGACTAAGACGAATGTGGCCTCGCATACGAGGGGAGGCCGATGGCAAAGGGTCGGTACATGGTTGCTGTTGGTTTGACCGCAGACCGACGAAGGAAAGAAGAAGAATGTGCACTGAGTTGGCTCATATGTGCACATCATTGGACTTGTCGACAAAGAATATTATGGGAGCTGGAGTCAAAAAGGTAAATGCGTAGGAATTCAAGGAAGGAAGCAAGGAGCCGATCACTCTAATGAGGAAGAGGCAAACTTCCAAGATAGCCATAAGTGGCGAGTTTTTCGAGCAAACGCCCAAGCGTCTGAAAGACAATTACGCTGTTTTGGAAATCAAGGTTGGAACTAGTACAGAGACAACTACAACCGAAATGGGTACAAATATAGAAGCCACAATCGTGAGCGCGAAAAAGAATGGAGAAGAAACGATGGTTACCGTAATGACCGGGCTGGAGTTGTGTGCCTCCTAATTCATGAGAGAGGGAGGTCAGAAAATCAAAGTTAGAAAGAATGATGGCCGAAATGTTGAAAAAGGTGAGGTCCACTGATGAGCAATTAAAGGAGATCAAAGGAGATATATCAAGTGGGACGAGTGAATCTCATGAACTCATCGCTATTGAGCATCGCCTGGGAAACTGCCGCATCACTAAATCCTAGATAAAATTGTATGCTTCCTGAAGAACACCATCCGTAACCCAAAGAATGATGGCCATTACATGGCATGATGACTAGAGTGGCACTACCACGCTGAACTCTCTTGGTTGAAGTTGAGCGGAAGAAAGATAGAATAATTGAGGAAGATAACATGAGTACTGAGATGGTGAATGGTTGATGTGTCAGATTTTACCAAGACTTTCAATGCTTAAACAAGAAATTATGCACATTCCAGGTATGTTTAAACGGGTATAAGGTATTTTGTGTTTAATATGTGGAAAAGGTTTGGAAGTGAATTTGAACAAGTTAATGCTGAAAAACACCGGAAGGTGACTCGGCGCTCACTTAACAAGTCATTACAGGAGGTACAACCGTCACGTGAGGCGCGAGTGATGAAGTTTGGAAGATACAAGGCGTTGTACTTGATGAGTTGGAGGAATGACTCATTACACATGGTAATGAGTCGTGACGTCAATCGTTGGGCAATTGAAGAGAGAAATTCCAACAAAGTGGCCAAAGGAAGTTGACAACGTACATCACCGCCGTCACATGAAGGAACGACTCAAGCCAAGTGTGCCACCGAAAAACAACTTGAGTGCACCGGATTCGAAGGGAGACACCACCAGGACCTAATGACTGTGCTTAGGCACAATGAGTCGTTAGGGTGACCCGTTGCTGCTTGGATATATTTTTGAGGACGTACTATTTTGGGCAAGGCACCCACTTGTCGTAGGCCTAACAACCCGTCACTCAGCCCGTTTCCATTCCCGACCCGATTTCAAGATTTATTTAGGAAAAGGATTTCTTGGAACTATAAATACCAAATTTAGGTTTATTTTTAAGAGACGATTGGAGAGAGGATTTGGGAACGATTTTGGAGGCTATTCTTTGAGAGAATTGCTTAAAATTGTTCCCGATTCAAGAAATGAAAGCAACATTGGAATTTTTTGTCTCAATCTACGCATTTTTATTCTACAGTAATTTGTAAGTTGCAATTATGACTTCTTCTATATAATACAAACATGAGTAGCTAAACCCATAAAACCAGGCTTTGTGGGAACCAAGATGAATCAACATACATAGGTAAAAAAATACTTAGTGATTCTTGAAATTGAGGTTTGGTGTAAGTAATGTTCTTTTTCTTCATTTTGATTGTTTCTTGGGACGGTTGCAAATGTTAGGAATTGCCTTTATTATTAATTATCTGATCAAGGAAGTAAAGAATGTGGTATGTATTTCAGAGATTTGAGGCTATCAACCTCATATAATAGCTTGAACTTTTCTCCGGGGATAGCTAATCAAATATTAAGGTAAGAGTCAACTAGTACACTTGTATACGAACCAAGTTGCGTGCTGAAAATCATCTAGATAGGGGACCAATCATTTAGGTGAACCTAACTTACCAATATTGCATGCTAAACACCTAATAGATCAATAATGTATAAGGTCGGTTATGAAATCATGGGGAACACAATCCGCCTAGTTGTAAATTGAATACAAACAAAATTTGATACAAGCATTCATTAATTTTACTTATTATTCTATATTTTCCCTTTGGAAATAAGTAAATGAATAGTAATAGTTATTCACATTAACCCAAGTTCTTACCATATTCCCTGTGGGATCAACCTCAACTTTCTGTTGTGTCTTTATATCTGACAATCGATCACCACCTCAATTGCAAGGTATAATTTTTTATGACATCAAATTTTTGGCGCGTTGCCGGGGAATACGGCTAAGGCTTTTATTAATTGTGTTAACTTTCTATTGGTTCTTATTTCTTTTTTATTTTTTTCTTTTGTTTTGGTTATCAACAGAGTCTTAGGTTTGTGCATGACCGACACTAGAAGCCAAGGAAATTCCCTGATTCCAATTGATCACAAACTTAAGCTAACATTAAGGAACTTGAGAAGAATGGCCAACATCCAAAAGCAAACCGTGGACCAAGTCACAACAAGAATGTTGGCCAAAGAGCGCTTTCCTGGATAGAGATCATGAGTTAGCTAGTTGCCAGAGAAGCATCTAGCTGAAGTTTGAATATTAGAGGACCCAGAGGTCCATAACATCAGCGACACCGATATTTTGATGAGTAAGATGATGCGGATATAGATGAAGTTGGTGTCACTAGAGTGATGGTTCTCCTTTGCCTGGGCTGGGAAAAGCTGATATTACAAGTGCAATGATTCAATTGCTGAATATGAAGGGAATATTTGCAGGTCATGCATCTGATGACGCCTACGCTCACTTGACAAATTTTGTGGGTATATTCAAGGCATACAAGAAGCTAGGGGTTTGCTAGGACGCAATCAAATTGAGGTTATTTCCATTCTCTCTTTGGAGTGAGGAGACGATGTGGTTGGCTGAGCTCCCGAATGACTCCATCACTACTTGGGGAGAGCTCAAGAGAGCTTTTCTTGAAAGGTTCTTCCCACCATCCAAGGTGTTGCAACTAAAGGATGAAATATATAACTTCAGGAAGCTAAATTCTGAAGCACTCCATGAGACCTGGTTGCGGTTCAACAAAAAGCTCAAAAGGGTGCCAAACCACAAGATTCTAGATAATACATTATTAGAGATCTTTTATCGGTCCCTAAATTCCAACATTAAAGAGGTTGTTGATACCGTCTCAGGAGGATCCTTTATGAGTCATATTTATGCAGAGGCTGCGGAGCTGCTGGATAGGATCACAAAAACCAACCGAGCTTGGCACACTAGAGAGTTGGAGGTTTCGGCTGGTTCTTATATGGTTGGTATATCTGCCGAACAGAGGAGAAGAGATGAGGAGCGTGACCAGGACATTGAAGATATAAAGACCACCATGGGGTTACTTGCCAAGCACTTAATGGGAGTCAGAGTAGAAAACGTGAATGCTGTAGGTTTCTCGGGGCAAATGATGGTTGCGAGTCTGAGTCTGAAGAAGAGGTCAATTATCTGAATGATCAAAGGATGGGTTTCTGGACCAACACCCAAGGTTCTAACCAAGACTCTTGGCTTCAAGGTCAAGGGAACCAAGGTCGAAACTTCTACAAGGATAATAATTTCAACCGAGGCTAATATCGAGACAATGGAGACTGGAAGAAGCGAGAGAAGTTCAAAAATGATAGGAATAGTCTGTATGTTCCTCCATGAAAGAGCCAGAGTCAAGTGGTTCAAGGGGCGAAGATATGCTTTCCAAATTGCTAAAGAAGATGGAGGCAACAGACAACCACTTTAAGGAGCTCCGCGTTGATATTTCTGTCTTACATCAAAAGGTGGAGTCACATGCCGTGGCAATCAGGCAAATTGAGCAGCAAATGAGTCAGATGTCTGTTGCAGTGAATCAAAGATAGAAAGGCACTCTTCCCAGCAATATAGTGCAAAATCCAAAAAACGACATTCATTGCATGGCGGTCACTACTAGGAGCGGGAAGGCCACAGTTGATCCACCGAGGCCAGTTGTAGTTAAAGAGTCAGAAAGGCCCGTGTTGATAAATGATGATGATG
>JACEIK010004681.1:45317-101889 GCA_018107945.1 Datura stramonium | reverse complement strand
TCATCAAGTACACTGGATCTATTTGAAAAAAATTTCCAGCCTGGGGTAACGAGTGACTCGTTTAGTCACCCGTCAGGACCATTGGCACCAGTTAAAAATATTTCTTGTTTAATCTTCTCTTGTGTACTAACATGGTTTCCACAAGTACAATAGCTCCACGAGGCACACCAAAGAAGGGTCCAACCAAAAAGCAGGTACCTGAGCGCAATCAACCATCATACCGAAGGCTGCGAGATGATCCATCCTCCTCTGAAGAGTCGAGTGGCTCTGAAGAGGAATATTAGGTATCGGAGGAGAAGCTGGTGTAGAGGACGACCAGGACTAAGGCTCAACAAGTTTCAAATCCGAAAGCCCTGGTCAACACTCCCACTCCACTAGCAAGAGATCTGCCCAGCCGCACTAATGAAAGCGCTAGGGCTGCTGCTGCACTTGTTCTGGAGGCTCCCACAGCTGGCCACAATACAGAAAGAGTTGATGAGTCGCATGCCCTGCGAGGGGACTCAGACAATGAGCTGACTGAGACATCGGGCACATCGAATGAGCAACCACGAAATGTGAGGAGATGGTGTGTCCATGGCATGCGGGCTATATACAATCAGGATAGTGCTCCCAATGATAAAGGCAATTCGAAGCGGAGCATTTATGAGGAGCCAAGGCTGATCACCACCGGTTTGAAAGACCTGCTAGAGCTACAGGCAGTATTTGAAAAATACATGTTCGGGTGATTGACCGAGCCTTCAGGAAGCTATAGCCGATGTCTGGGCGATTTTTACGCAGCATATGCAACCACATTGCAGCGGTTGCCACTAGGAGGCCGGGATTGGAAGAAGCGTACTTCCTTGCATCAAGTGATGGTGTGTGAGACCTCAGTTGATATTTCTGAGGAAACAATTTCCAGGATGCTGTACGGGCCTGATTACCGCGCCCCGATGAACACGGCATAGTTTGATCACAGGGTATCTGAGTTGTGAAAAGTAAAAACAAAGAAGTTGAATAGCATGGAGCAGATACATCAGTACACTTGGCTTTCCCGCATCATTGCCACAAAAGGTCCGTTAGTTGAATGGCTGCATGGTACTGAGTCACAAATAAAGAAGGCCACTTTGAACTTTCTGGCTAAATTTTGGTGGTCACTGGTGAGGCACAGGGTGGTACCAACAAGTAATGACAATATACTCTCACCCAACAGAGCAACACTGGTAGCCAACATAATGGAGGGGTACGTAATCAATTTCCCACGGTTCATCGTTGAGGAGATTCGGGAGCGGGCTATAAATGATGGAACGATGATTCCCTTCCCATGCTTGATTGATAGACTTTGTTGGGAGTCTCGAGTTCCAGAATTGCCATCATTTTATCAGAGAGTGGTGGTTCGGAAGATTACCGATATCGGGCTGATTAGAGATGATACAAACCCAGTATCAAGGGTGAGGACTCAGGCATCTGCATCTGCTGGAGCGACCATAATAGTAGAGGAATTTGGCAACGGGATGCAGACCGATGCAACACAGTTTGCCGAGTTAGCGGCTGAGCCTATTGAGGGCAGAGAGATAAGTAGCCAAGCTGAGGTTATAGATGCAGCGGATTCCTCCACACCTATCGATGTTCCTGAATCATCATCTACAGTAGCTGCAGCATCCATACCATCAGTCGTACCTCCATTATCAAGCACAGCCGGCCTAGTCACGATCTCACAGGAGTTTTTGGTTGATATGGCTTGGCGGCTAGCTAAAGTAGAGAAGTAACAGGCACACACGGCTCTACAGGTCAAAGTCTTGATGGAGTAGGTCAAGTCATGGGTGTCAAGGGAGTTGGAGACATTGTCCAGTTCGGTGCATGGGTGATTGGACACTTTTGAGTGAAGGATGGACGAGCGCCTTTCACAGTTACAAGCGCCAGAGTTATCTCAATGGTACGTAGAGCTGGGAGCACTACGATCCAAGGTGCAGGACTTGGTTGCACGGCAGACAGCTGCGGTACCTCCACCGGTACTTCTCCTGATTGATGATGAGTCTGAGAAGGAGCTACCACCAATTTTTGATTTCATCACCGAGGAGCCAGTGGTACATGCCAAGGGGAAAAGGCATCGTGAGAAGGCAAGTGATGATGTTGATACATCTCTGCTCCGTCAGCAAAAACGGGAGCGGAGTGAGATGGAAAGAGTGCTGCACGAATCAAGAGAGGAGGCTCAACTGTGAGCCGAGACTAAGGCAGTAAGAGCTCGTGGTGAAGGAACGAGCTCAATTGGATCTGAAAATGCACCGGGTCAAGCTAGAAATATTGGAGTTGATGTTGGAGGCGTATTTACACCCTCCACCGACCAGGTAGCTGACACCTAGGCCGCATAGGTATGTTTCCTATTCCCTTGGTTTTTGTCTTGTACATATATGCGTCGAGGACGATGCATGTTTTTTTGATGGGGGTGGGGAGGGATACATGTGCATTCTATTTTGTTGAACATAACTCGAGAGTTTTTCTTGCCGGATATCTTTTCCCTCGGGTGTTCCATATCTAGTAGAACCGACATGTTTAGGACGTTATTTTGTGTTTTTGTTTTTTGTGTGTCAGCCGGAAGAAAGTTAGGAAAATTGAAAGTAGTCAAGAGCTGAAATTGTTTGATATTTTGATCTTTGATAATTTGATACCCGTCTGAAAAGTTTTTGTATATGTGTATGTGAGAGTTGAAATTATGACCTTTGTGAATCTTTGCATGGCGTTGGAACTGTGAATTTGTTTACCATTGTATGGCTGTACCTAAACTAGCGATTAGTAGAATTGATGATGTTGACCGATGCTATGTGTGAAGTGAGGTCTGATAGTTGAATTCGGTTGTGTGTGTCAATCTAGAACTTGCCTAGTCAGTTGTACCGAGATAGAGGATAAGGAACTGGGAAAGGATCATAGGTCATTCTTGATTTATTAGTCCACTTTAGCCTAAAAGACCTACCAAAGTGAATAAAAATCCCTTGATCCAAATGTTTGAGCTTAAATTGACCTCTCTTTTCATTTACATCAATCCACCTGCCTGATTTTATTATGAATGAACCTGTTTTGGCCCTGGTCCCTCCTTGAACATTGTGAACTTCAACTCAGGCAAATCACCTAAGTTGAGGGTGGCTATATAGGGGTGAGTAAAAAGAGTCGGGTGAAAGTAAAAGTCAGGTAATGAAAAAGAAAAAAAAGAGCGGGTGCGGTATGCATGATGAAAAGGAAAAAAATAAAAAAAAATTGTTGTTATCAAAGAGCAAGAAAAGAAAAGAAAAATAATGTGTGACATCAAGAAGTTTTTGTTGAATAAAAAGTAACCGCATCCGTAGTGTCTAAAGTAAAGATAAGAAAAAAAAGAAGAAAAAAAGGAAAAAGGGAGAAAATAGAAATAAAGGTGAAAAGTGGAGTAAAAAGACGTAGTGCCAAGGAGGGTTGAGCTAATAAAATCCATATGTACCATACCCGAGCCGTAGCCTACGTTACAAGCCGAGAAAGTCCTATAGTGGTCCTAGTTATTTGTCCGAAAATCGAGGTATTGAAAGTAAAGGCAAGCCTATGGTATTGTATGCATACAACTCGAATTTCTTTGAGAGAGTGAGTCAATCTTGCCTAGTCCCAAGAGAAATATATGAGATAATCATATACACTTGTGTGAGTGTGGTACTTCTTTGAGGTGAGAGAACTTGGTTAACAAAATCGTCTACAAATTCTCTGGCGCAGTGCTATGGATTTATGTGTGTGGTTGCAGGTGACAGTATTTTTCCATGTTTCAATTTTTATGTGTTATGGTTGGAAATTTTGCATATGCATAGTGTTTGAGTTAATATGATGAGGGAGGGGTTAGAAAATTTGACTTTGATAAGAAATTGTGAATGTTGTAAGTTTCCTAAAGTTTTTCCGATTGAAGCGTCGAAGTAGATTGTTTTATTTTGTTTTGTTTTGTTTTTGCCTGAGGACATGCAAAAGTTCTAAGTTGAAGGTGTTGATGTGCCATGATTTTACGGCACTTTCGATGCTTAAAACCAAGAAATTATGCACATTCCATGTACGTTTATATTGGTATAAGGTAATTTGTGCTTAATGTGCAGGAAAAAAGGTCTGGAAGTGAATTTGGTCGAATTAAGGTTTAAAAAAACTGAAAGGTGACTGCCAGGCACTCAACAAGTCGTTGGCAGGAGGCATGACCCGTCACTTAAGGCGTTGGCAAAAAGATGAAGTTTTGAAGAAGTGACACAATGCACTTGATGAGTTGGAGGAACAACTCGTTACACTTGGTAATGAGTCGTGAGTTCAACCGTTAGGATTTGAAGAGGAAAATTCAACCAAGTGTCCAGTTGAGTTGATGATCGACATCACGAGTCGTCCCCTGAAGGAATGACTCATTGCAAACTACTGGAAACATCCGTGAAGTGCACTGGAATTGCTGAGGAAGTAGACCACGAGGGACCTAACGACTCGTGCTAAGGCACGATGAGTCGTTAGGTGACCCGTTGTCAAGCCTGGGTATGTTGTTGAGGACAACTGTTTGCAAGGAATGACTCGTCTGAAGGCCTAACGATCTGTCACATAGCCCGTTGCCACTGCCGACCTGGTTTCCAGATTTATTTAGGAAAAGGATTTCTTTATATTATAAATACCCGGTTTTAGGTTTATTTTCAAAAAAACTATTTTTTGAGAGATTTTTTAAGACGATTTCTGGAAGGATTTAAGCCGATTTTGGGAGAGAATCTTGAACAATATTCTTGAGAGAATTTTCATACAATTGTTCTTGATTCAAGACACGAAAGTTATTTTGGAATTTTATTCAATCTACTTGGTTTTTATTCTACAATATTTTGTAAGTTGCAATTATGATTTCTTTTATATTTTGTTATTGCAATAAAACAAACATGTGTAGCTAAACCCATAAACTAGGTTTGTGGGAACCAAGATGAATTAACACATATAGGTAAAAATATCTAGTGATTCTTGAACGGATTTTTATGCATGTATTGTTTTTCCCTTCGTTTTGATTGATTCTTGATGGTTGCAAACGTTAGGACTTGCCTTATTCTTACTTACCAAATCAAGGAGGTAAAGAATGGGAAAAAGGGATTAACAACGGAGATTTGAGGCTACCAACCCTCATCTAATAGATTGAACTTATCCAAGGGATAGTTAGTCTGATATTAAGGGTAACTAAGGAACACTCGTATATAGACCAAGTTGCATGGTGAAAATCATCTAGATAGGGGACCAACCATTTAGGGTGGTATCCTTAACTTACCAATATTGCATTTTAAACACCGGAATAGATTACTATTGTATAAACCTTGTGGTTATGAAATATTGGGGAACACGATCCTAGTCTAGTCGTAAATTGAATATAAACCCAATTTGGTACAAGCATTCATTAGTTTTACTCGTTGTTTATTATTCTATATTTTTCCCCTTTGGAAATAAGTAAATCAATAGTAATAGTTATTCGCATTAACTTAAGTTCTTACCATATTCCTGTGGGATCGACCTCAACCTTTCAGTTGGGTTCTATATTTGACATCGACCGCTTATATCTCACTGTGAGGTGTACTCTGGTCAACATCAAACACCCCGTTCATTAGATCTATAAAGCGCTACAGGAGCTTTGGTTAGTCCAAATGACATAACTACAAACTCATATCGGCCATACCGGGTTCAAAGCCAACTTTGGGTTGTCAACCCGAACTCTGAGCCGATGATACTCTGACCAGAGTTCTATCTTTGAGAAACACCTAGCACCCCGGAGCTAGTCAAATAAATCATCAATCCTCGCAGCATACTCAGTTTCAATAATGACCTTATTCAGCTGCCGATAATCAATACACATCTGAAGGGATCCATCTCTTTCGAACAAAGAGAACTTCTGGCACCCTATCGAGACTTGCTCTGGCCTAATGAAACCCTTAACCAACAAATCCTTCAATCAAGTTCCTTCAACTCTTCGGCTGGCCGGGTCATCCAGCTTGGAGGGAATAGAGATAAGTTGCGTATCGGGTAAAAGATCAATGCCGAAATCACTTCCCTCTCTGTAGGAATACTTGGAAAATCTCGGGAAAAACCTCCTGATACTCACACACCACCAACCATTGTCAGCGAGGTCTGACTTCACATCCTTAAAAATAACAAGGTGGTACATGCAACCCTTGTAGATCATTTTCCTAGCTCTTAAGATATGAAATAAAACGACGGCCGGTACAATGAAATTACCCTTCCATTCCAAAAACTAACTCACTCGAAAATCTAACTCCACCGCATGTGTCCTAATAATTAATCAAAGCATAACATGCAAAACAACCAATCCATACCAAGATGATATCAAAGTCCTGTCATGGCCAACTCTACTAGGTCTCGTAGAGGTAACCTTATGCAAAGACTGTGAATGGGCAACCTCTATATACCCGCCTAGCTAAAACTAATTCACCGACTGGAGTAGAGACGGGAGAATCCAGTCCTGACATACTCGTGACTAACTCCAAAACCAAGTTAGCAATGAAGGGGTCATAAAAGACAAAGTAGCTCCCCGACCCAATAAAGAATAAGCATCAATATGGAAGACTTGAAACATACCCGTGACCACATCTAACGAAGCCTCCTCGCCTCCCCGGCAAGGCATCTACAGGCATAAAACCTCTTCGGCGTTGACCACTCGCGAACTAGGCGCGAGGTGCCCTCCCCGAGGGGGTCATGCCGGCCGGGAGTAGTGTAACCGGATGCGTGTGGCACCCTAATCTTGTGCCCAAGTTTTCCATAACCGAAACAGCATCTCGTGTTGACCGTGCACTTCCTAAAGATGATTCTGCCGCACTTCTCACAAACTAGGAAAAGTGCGCTCTACCCGCATGCTACCATGATCCTCGAGCTCGTAGCCCCGCTCGTCCTGGGTCTCTCCCGAACCTGGATGGCAGGCCGATGATGATGGAGCTAGAGAAATGGACCCGTCGGGTCCGCCGATGTGGTCCACCCCCTCGACTGCCCGAGAAACCCCGTAGTCAGTTTCTGGCCCCGGCTCCTCGGCCTCTCTCCCGCCTCCCGTAGATTGACTCTATCTTCTGCGATGCAATACGGAGAAAATCAATGTCCCGGTGAAGCATGGAGATCTCTGCAACTTGTCCAAGTAGTCCGCTACTCCATGCACAAAATGGCCTGTCCGAGCCTCGTTGATCCACCACCAACCTCCTAATCGTAGATGGGATAACTGTGTGAACTCAATGCATACTGGACAAAGACATGTTACCTTGCTTTAGATTAACAAACTCAGCCACCTCTTGAGCTCCCACATCTCCCGAGGGAAGAATCGATCCATGAATGCAAAGGTGAAACTCATCCCAACCTATCGGGACTACACCCGCTGACCCCGGCATCTCTCCATTGCTTAAACCATATATGTTCTACCCCCTTTAGCTAGTAGGAGGCCAAGCTAATGCATTCCCCATTGTTCACCCCCATAACCTCCGGGTGATTTGTAGAATCTCCCTCTATAAAATCGTGTGATCCTCGTACCTTGACCCCGTGAACCGGGAGAGGGCTCATCCTAGAGGAAACTTCACCCTAGCCACACGCATTCCCATTCCGAGGGGAAATGCACTACTGTCTGATTTGACCTGGCACCATGGCCTCGTGCTAAAGATCTGGAATCGCCGCCCCCAAACTCGGCATGGGCAAATGGCTCGTATGTGCTCCTCATGAATGGGTGGATCTAGATGATGCAACCATCATGGGCACCCTCATGATCATTTCCATTTCCATTTCTCCTGGTGTTTACTCGACGTGGAGGCATGATTCTCCCCGCAAACGCGAGTAGCGAATTAGAAGAGTAAGGGACGTTCATCGCATGACAAAGATCATGAAAGAAGGAGACATTTCGTAAATGTCTAGTAGCCTCTTCACATAAGTGTGGCGCGCTTCACACCCATGAAAAATAATACTCTACCAATGCGGCTTTCAGACTCCCTAGACACTTCAAAACCTATGGCTCGATACCAAGTTTTTCATGACCTAAATCGCATTGTCTTGATCGTAGATACGGACAAGGAGCCCCGAGAGAGCCCAAGTCGACCCATAGCATGAGCATACATCTAATTCAATCACATGAGCGGAATATTTAACGTAAAGAACGTAATCATAACATAGCATAAGGGAGACTCGGTACAAGACTTATACAATACTGAGGAATACAACTTATAGTCCGATAAGCCTTCGAACATGAAAGGTGGATTGATGGGACAATCAACTAAATCCAACATCCAGAAATTGAAAGGAATAACATAGAGTGTGAACATGTAGCCCTCGGAACATGAGGACTCATCAAGTGTGTTGAGAGAAAATCTAAATTTATTCAATGGTGAGGATGAGTCTTTAAATCGGGACTCCGTATCGAGACGATACAAAGATAGAAAGTATGCGGTCAATACATGGAATGTAGTGAGTATGCAAGGTAAGTAAAGGGTACATTTAAAACATGTATGAAATTCATAAATGATCATAAGAGTAGGACAGTATGCTCGTATCGTAAATCATAATGACATATCATATGGTTTCAAGGTTTTCAAAACATTCGTAACGTAACATAATCATAATCATAATCATAATAGAAGAGATTTACTTAACATGACTTGGTGCCAGCATACATAATCCTAACATGCATTAATCATGAGGAATAGTGGAAGATTCTCTTAACCTACATACCCCATATGAGCACACATAAAGCCCGACTTGTAATACTAGTTGGGAGGGTGTTCGTACTTGCTGTAAAACCATGAAATGTGTGATATCACCATTAAAAGGTCATTTCGGGGCGGACCACATGAAAGGGTCTCAACATACCACGTAGCACGTAGTTCATGAGATCTGGGCTAACTCCGAGCCCCGAACCTACTCGGTGTTCGATACTACTCCCAAAACATATAATGTTCTCATAATAATAAATACGTGAGTTTATGGGCTAGCTAATCATGATAATCATAAACATGCGCCAACATAGCGTGAATCCAGCTGCGGCGGACAGTCGAGTCAGCCAAAACATAATTCATGATACAAGATTCATACATACTTGTATCACATGCATGTAGTTTAATTTTATAAATTGAATGGGCAATAATAAATTCATAATTTAAAACATAATTCATGTTGGCTGTAAAGAACATTGATGGGATAATAGATCATAAATCGATTCATCACGGGCATGCATAATTAAGCTTAATTGCTTAGAAAATCAAAATCAACAATTATTATAATCACTAAAATCTCAAAAGATGATCAAAATCCATGGATTATGATAATATTTCAAAATCACAAAACCCATAATTAAATCATTAGATTTTATATAATTAAATACAAAACCCCATGAGTTTTTGATAATTTATAAGTAAAACTAGAGCAGAGCATGGTTGTGGAAGGACCCACCCATTGATGACCTTACATACCTAGGATTATCAAATCCTAACTCTCCTTAGAAGCTCAAGAGTGAAATTGGAAGAATTGAAGAGAAAAGCTTAAAATCCCCTTAAATCACCTTTCAATATCCTTGCATGCATGAATGAGAGTTTAGAATAGGTCATTCTCTTAAAATCCTAGCTTTCCCAAGCCAAAACGACGTAGTTTAGGCCTTATATTGGTGTACCAAAAATACCCAATGAACCTACCTGAAATCTGGGCTGGGTGTGGAAACCTACTGCATGGATCTAATGGGTCGTTGTAACTCAACGACAACCCGTCCCGCCACTCACAATTGCACTCGCTAAAAGTATTCATTCGTACCCAACCAACCCGATGGTCGACGATCTATCCTTTCAACCCACGACTCGTTACATCATCTGTGGTTTGCCCCTAAACTTTGGCATCTCATCTCCTAATGGGTCACACCACATCTCATCACTAAAACAACAAGTTGTTATTTCTCTCGTCAAACCCACCGGAAAAATTAACCACCAACACCACTACAACCAACGACTCCGTGGTTTCCTAAAGGATCGTTTGGACACCCATTGTAAGTCACCCTCGATGAACTTCAGCTCCTTCCCACACCAGCACAATGACTCGTTGTTTCCCACAACGAGTCATCATTTCACCCGTGGTTTACACTGCCACCTGCACTCTCGAACCTAACCACGACTGTTAAATGACCTCGTGGTATGACACCACGAGTCGTACCTCGGTCCGCCCCGAGATATTTTCCCCATTTTCTGCAGTTTTCAACTTTTCACTTCCGGGTCTACTCCTACGCACATCCGGGGTATTACATTACACTTCAATAGCTTCCGCTCGCTTTCTATTTAAATTCTGGTATTGTAACTAATATGTTATTCCAGGAGTTATCTTGGGGTCACTTGTGACTCTAAGTACCATGTCGCGTCTAGGGTATAGACTCGAGTCATGACAAACTTTGTATCAAAGAATCAGGTTTAGAGTGTCCTAGATTCTTGCAAACCGTGTCAAGTAGATTTCTTTTCATGGGTGTGAAGTGCACCACACTTATGAGAAGGAGGCTACGAGGCGATTTTAGAAAAATTTCCTTCTCTTCATGATTCCTAATGTGCGTAGAGTATGAATTTAAAACGTGCCTCTAACTTTATAACGCCAAATCATACGCCTATTAAAGAATGACGTAGACATTGTTAAGAATGAACAACTAGGCTGGGAAATCCATCCCACAAGGAATGGTTTTACGAATGTGTAGAATAACGCTTATTTATGCTTAGTAGTTATTTCAATCGGGGGTTTAAAGAAAGAATTAAGTAAAAGTGCGATAAATTGTTGTTGTGACTAAGTTTATGCAATTAACTAGGGAAGTGTTCCCCATTGATACATAAATAAACTTTGTGTTATTAAACTAGTGATCTTCCCAATACTTAGCCTATAAAACTGATAACATAGATTCACCTAAACGTTGATTCGTCTCTATGATGTTATGAATCGTGTCTCTATTCGTACTGGGACTGGCCAACTTGTCATACTCTAGAATTCACCACGTCTCCTTGGTACGGTCATATGTTGTTGTCATGACTTATGAATTTATTCATACCGAACTCAAAAGTGCAAGCTTCGACTCTTTCCACGACTCCTTGGTACGGGCCATACTAGCAGTCGTGTACTTGGCCCCAACATCTGTGCATATCCTCTGAAATTTCATCACGACTATGGAGGCCGCCTGTACCGAGGACCGCACTTGGCCCATTTTCTTCCACTTTTTTCTTCTTTCCGTAATTACAACTCCAAAACATGATTTCTCTAAAAACAAAGTAAAAGCACCTCATAACTGTATAAATATACCTAAGACCAAGATTTTTTTCCTATGTTTTAAGCATTGAAAGTTTTGTAAACCCATAGCGCATCAACACCCTCAATGTAAGACTTTTGCATGTGTTCGGGCAAATAAAATACTACACTAACATGATGCTTAACTAGAAAGTAAAACAAAAACCTAATAAAGAAATAAATATCAATATTTCACATATGAGAACCACAAATATTGACCCCTTTTCCATTCAAAACCAAGCTATCCACGTATACATACAACTACAAATCATGAAACAAAGGGATCTAGAGATGGAATTCAACTATTAGTAGACAACCAAGATTTCACTAATGTTGTTTGCTACGTAATGTTAGCAAATGTACGCAACCTGTGTACCCACAACAAATGAAGTCCCAAACACACTCAATATATATTTATATATAAAATTGGGACTATCAAGCAAAGCTCTCACTCTCACAAAGAAGTTCCAAACACTGCACAGGTGATACCATAGGCTTGCCTATATTTTCTACTCTCAGCTTTTCTGATGGTTGCTTATAGGATCACTATAGGACTTTTATTGGATTGTAATGTAGGATTCAGGGTGAGTATGGTAGATATGGAAATAGTGACTAGATATCCTTGACACTACATGATCACGATGTCTGCTGGGAAGATAAACTTGTCCACCTTTACAAGCGCATCCTCAGACCCCCACGTTTCTTCCCTATGCGGTCTACCATCACACCACATCATAGTCGGTGCGGAGTCTCCCTGGGCTTCAACTGTATGAACACATCCAAAGGCATCAACTTGATTCTAGCACCTAAGTCACACAGTGCTCTTGCAAACTCGAAATCTCCAATAGTGCAAAGGATGGTAAAGGAACCTAGATCTTCCTTCTTCTCGAGGCAAGGACCCGTGAGGCTATGGCATTGCAATGATTCAAGTTACCCACTGGCTCATAGCTTATGGACCTCTTCCTAGTAACCAGGTCCTTCATGAACTTAGCATACCCAGGCATCTATTCCAATAACTCGACCAATGGAATATTCACCGTTAACTATTTCAACATTGAGAAGAACTGAACTTCCCATCTTCCACCTTCTATTTAATCCTCTCAGGAATGGTAGAGGTGGTCAAGGGATAGGCCTGGCATCCGGTGTGGCCTCTTTTTCCTTCCCTTTATCCGCTCTAAACTCCTTTGCATCACTTGGAGCTTTGGTCAACTCAATCACTTGAGATAACCTCAGCTCAAGCAATCTCATCCTTATCATCCAGCTCTATCTCCTCGTCTTTTCCATCTCAACTGCAACTGGTAAGGGAGGGTCAATAGTGGCCTTTCCACTCCTAGTTATCATAGTCAGGGAGTAGTGACTGTCATTTTTGATTTGACTCGTGTTTAGAAAGGTACTCCTTCTACCTTTGGTTCATGTGGATGTAGACACTATCCTAGCTACCGCTCAATCCACTTTTGATCGTTTTGGCATGTGATTATACTTTCTATCTACAGCCGAGCATGTCTTTGAATGTCCTTTAGCTGATTATCTGTGTATTTTGCCTTCTCCAGTAGCTCCATTATGCTCTCCTCTACTTGAGGGGTCTAGCATCACTTTCTCGAGCCCTTGGGGGAAAATATAAGCTTGTGCGGTCGTTGCTATAGCCATCACTCTTCTCCCGTCACCTTCACACGACCACTACTCCTATCCCTGTACCCGTTCCTATTAAGTAGTGCAGTCTCTACACTAGTCCCGACCTGATTGAATCTTGGTGCCAAGTGTCCCGACCATACCTTGGGCATTGGCCTAGAAATCAAGACAAGTTTATCCAAGCAAAGTTGCCTCCTTCTGTGGTAACAAATTAGACTTTCGAAACACTATTTCCTCGACCCCGAGCTCCCACTTCATTTACCTTTTGAGCCGTAGAACCCATAATATGCTTTGGAGCAGGTCTAAAGATGTTCTTATGAGCCAACCTAATCATGCTCCTTCTTTAAGTGCTATTCAGCCATTCCTATGGCGATGTACCGCAATGCCGCCTTCTGTGTCGCTTTGTTTGTTTTAGTCACTCGCCTAGTGTGGCTATTGCTTCTCCCATGAGTGACCTATTAATGCTCCTCCTACTAGTGTATTCCGCTATAGCCTTAATTTTGTTGTTCAAAGACCTATAAAAATCTCCAACAAATTCTCATTTGCATGTTATGATTCGTGCACTTAGTTAATTCTTCTTGAATCTCAAACCCATGTCTCATGCAATGCCTCTATCTTAAGTTTCTAGGAGATCAGGGATCTTATATTTGAGCTGCAAAGATTCGAAAGGTTGGAAGAACCTTTCCAAAAAGTCCTATTTAAGCTCTCTCCAGTTGGTGATGGAGTCATTTGCAACTTCGACAACCATAGAGGGCTCTCCCGTAAAAGAGAAATGAAAGAGCCTCAACCTCGATAGCATTCGGGTCACGCCTGCAACCTGTATGCCTTGCAAATCCCTTAAAAAAATTCATCAAGTGTAGATTTGCATCATCAGCTGCATTTCAAACACCCCTTTTGTGTTGAGCAACCTGGATTATGGTGCTAGTTATGTCAACCTTTGCCCCAAGCAGGAAAAGGTGGAGGTATAATTGCTCCTATCAATTCGGCTTCACAATATTCGGATCCTCATCATCATCATATTGAGGAGCATATCTATGGAATTGGTGTTTCCTATGGCCTCTGTTACCCTTTCCTAACAGCCAGCATTAACTACCTCCTCATAAGCATCCTCTTCCTCTGTGTAGCTTGACGAGCTAACTCGGGCCATTGAGCTTCGCTAGCAACTGCTTGCGTACCGCCAGGGTTTCATTGCGGTCCATTTTTCTCTAAGTTCGTTCTAGCTCAAGATCAAGTGGAAACAGAGGTTTCTACTTGGCCTAGTACTTCTGTCTCCAATGTTATAACTGTGGCAGGTTTCAAAACAAATAAAAAACGTAAAATAGGAAATAAAGACTAAAAGTTAAACAAAAGCAATTAATCTAGTCCTAAGTCGTATTCCCCAACAACGGCGCCATTTTTTATAATGCTCAAATCACACCCCTGTAAAAGTATTACGCGGATGTTGTCAATAAAAACCCCAACTATGTTGGGATCGATCCCATAGGGAATATGATTGGGATGTAGAGTAACGCTAGTATTTATGCGCTTAGTACAATTATTTCTAATCGGGGGTTTAATGAAAGAATCAAGTAAGAAAGTGATAAATTGCTATTGTGATCAAGTTTATGCAATTAACTAGGAAAGTATTCCCCATGGATTTATAACAACTTGGGATTATTAAACTAGTGATCTATCCCAATACTTAGCCTACAGAACAAATAACATAGATTCATCCAAACGATTGATTCATCCCTATTTAATGACTATACTCAATCACCTGGGATTAGGTATCTGAAAGTGTTTTCACTTTAACCATTATCAATTATTACAAATTAACTATTCTACTACCATATCTCAAGTTATTCAATGAAAGTTAAAGTTCAAGGCTTTGTTATTCTCCTTTTTCTAATCTCCACTTCTCTAGGTTCAAGCAAATAGCGAATTGTGTAAGTCCTAATGTTGCGCATCATTAAGATATGCTTATGATGAAGAGATTAACAATAAAAGCATTCCGTATTTGCTTAGAATCACCTTATGTTAACCCTAGCTAGTTAATTCACTATGGTTCCCACAACCCTAGTTGTGGAGACTTTAGCTATTCATGATTGCAAGAAAGAATTAAATTTCAAGGAAGGAAAACATAATTTACAACTTACAACATAATTGAAGAAAAATCCAATTGATTATTACAATCAAAGTATGATCGTCAATAAAAATGAAAGAAATATCGAAAGTACCATGTATTTGATCTCCAAGTTGTCACGAATTCCGGTTTAAAGGCCTGTGATCAACACGGAACCTAGAACCATAAAATGGCTCCAAGTCGACCTATGGCATGAATGTGTTAAATCTCAACATACACAAAGAAAACTAAATTCTAAAAATAGAGAAAGTCTCGAATAATAAAACATCTAAACTATTCAAGTATCAAAATAATCAATAACTGAATATATAACTTTATGTCCGAAAGCCTCTAACATAATGACGAACTAAAGGGACAATACCTCAACTAGCTCACTAGAAGTCCGAAACCGAAATGATAACAACTCAACTAACTTGGGTCCCTAAATAGACGGACCAACACCGTTCGCTAAACTGAAACCTGCTAGAGGCGTAACTGAAGCCTAACGCTCGAGCTCAGATTATAAAATGATACAAGATAGAGTATGCACGTACTTGAAATATACTAATATGCTGGCAAAACAGGCTAAATAGGTATAAGCTAAAAACATGCATAACATAAATTGTATCATTATAAGATTCTGAAAGAAAGGACTGCATGCTAATATCTAAAAACATGATTAGACATAAAAGTTATTGTAACTGAATCTTGAATCACCAAAAGTTAAAATCGATATTCATAAGTAAAACTAATAAACCTGATTTATAGGTCAAACCCCATCAAAAACAGAATATCACAATGTATGAACATGCATAACTAAAATCATGAGAACAATGGGAGACTTATCTATAATCGACAATATGATAGAGCTACGTGATCCCAACTACTACATTCAAGTGGGTGTTTATCCAAAGCCTTACTAGGGCCAAGGTGCTACCATGATATCGATATCAAGTCAAGGCCCATTCGGGGAAGGGGAAGCTCATAAGGGAGGTCCTAAATTAAATGAATAATCCTACGTTGGCACGTAGTTCCGAGACCTCGAGGCTTCAACCCCTAGCCTACCAATGCTGGGACACCGGCCCCAAAATATTAAAATACTCTCCATCATTTTTCAATGAAGATAAAACCATCATTTTTCAAGGAAGATGAAATGTAATAACATGCATAGTCTGAAATCTTAATATAAGGAGTTCTTGGCTCAAACATACCACAAGCCGAAAGAGGAAGTATCGACTCCAAACCATGTGGTAAGCTATATTGATAAACCGAATCACCATGAAACATACTTAAACGGTATGGGCTTGCCCAAAAGTTTAACATACTTAAAAAAAAAAAAAAAAAAAAAAGTGAGACTTGATAGTAAAATTCATGGAGATCTACAATGGGTAATCATAAACATTCTTTCATGCTAGATATTTCATCATACTTGAAAACATAGATCATAAACTTCACTTTTCATGAAACCTGCACAATTGGGCAAAATTCTTCTAAAACTTGAAATCATGAATTTATAATCAATTTGCACATAAAACTACCCATGAATCTTAAAATATCATTTGTAATATGAAGGGATTGACCCATGATTAAAACATAGAGGATTTCATAAATTGGTTTAAGACCCCATAGAATCATATACTTGAATTAAGGAACTTGAGATGGGATTTGGACATAAGAGTGAAGTGACACTCTCATTCATGACCGTACTTACCTCGGATAAGCTTATTCTACACCCTTCCTTGAAAGCCTAGGAGATTTGGGAAAGAACTTGAAGACTCCTAGGCTTGATCTCCTTTGAGATCCTCTAAACATGCATGCCGGGGAGGGGAATAGGTTAGAATAGGCTAAACTCTCTTAAAACTCTCCTAATTGAGCTTAAAATGATGTAGTTAGATTAGAGCTTAGGAATTAGAGAAATGCCCTTAAATCGCAGGAAATTTTACTCTCGCCGTATGTCATGACTCACACCACGAGTCATACACTATACCACATGACTCGTAGTTACCATCCGTAGTCACTCACTATTTCACTTTTCCTCGATGTTTTCCACGGATTGTGACTACAACTCGCATCACCAACCTATGAGTTGTTAGGTCCACCATGGTCGCGGCTTCCAAGATCCTTAGTTCCTCCCCATGAGTGTAGGCCACGACTTATTGTTTCACCCTACAAGTCGTACCCTCGATCATTCCCTCCAAATTGATGTACATAAGATCCCTTATCACCACGACCACTGTTCCTCCTATGACTCGGGTGACCTCATCCCATGAGTCGCACCTCACTTGTCGCTACCGGGCCTCCTACCGCAGACTTCACCATGAGTGATACCACGACTTGTTACTTCCTTTCCACAACTCGCATCACAAGTTGTTCTCAGCCTTCTCAAACATTTCTACCTGTCATATATCAAATCCCAAGCCTAGTCTTAAGAACCTTCGCTTATTACAATATATCCCCTTGGGAACATTCGTCCTCGAAACGTAGACTAACATACTAAAAAAATTGGGGAAGGGAAACTGCATCCTCAACATAATCAACATCTAAAGTTGAAAACTCGACTTTGAGTGATTATTAACTCGACTAAGATACATGACTCGAACTAAATATGTGTGAATCACACATACACATGCACCGACATAAATGAAACCGAGAGACAGCGAACTAGATATGAAACCTAATGTAGTACTTAGGGATAAAATTTGATACCTCAAGTCGAACCAGCCTAAGGGAAAAGATGTGGGTATTTAGCCATCATATCTCTGCTATTTCCTCGCATGCAGCTCCCTCAACAAGATGATTTCTCCACGTAACCTTTATCGAAACTACTTTTCTCAACTTTCAACTCCGACGATCAAGAATCTCAATTGGTACCTCCTCCTCATAGCTAAGGTTATCCTTACACTGCCGTCACTGTGACAACCAAAGTCGGATCACCAATGCACTTCTTTAACAATGATATATGGAAGACCAAATGTATGGAAGCCAACTCCGCTGGTAGCTCTGCATCATAGTGACGTGGCCCGCAAGTGTACTGCCGCGGCAAGTAATATAGTGGCTCTTTTTAAGAACCGGATTATCGAACTCCACGTGGACTCGGACCCATTCCTCTAACTATCCATTTATAGTGTGATCTTTAAATATCTAAAGTGTCAGTGATAGACATTTTCGTTGGGAGAATACCAAGTCTAAGTTTGGGTCAACGAAATATTCTGAAAATGCTTAGAGCAACATAGAGTCAAAAAACCAGTTAATCAAGTGCGATGCTGATTTGCAATGGAATAAGTATAGGACTATCAATTGTTATTTCACATAATTAGAACCGCATGTTCATGGTCTTTCGAGCCTCTAAATTGGTGGTCTCGCCACCTCGTTGGAGTTGTTTCCCGAAATTTCGATTCCTTTGCACATTCCCAACAAAATCTGATCGATTCTGATTGTCTCCACAAGACTTGCCAAGCAGCTCCATTATTATTACCACATATTTCACACCAACTCGAGAGCTTGTTGAACTACATTAACTTGGCCTCGGTGTTGGTGCATACTCGCTTATCAATCGAGTCAACATCTCATGTCAAACGGTTAACTGTAAGGCCGCCAAGGCATTCAAACCAATCTACCTCTGTCAACCCCGATCTTCTTTCCCCGCCCTCTTGATGATTCACCTGCCACTGATTTCCTTGTGCAATTCTCGTTTCAACAAAGTGTAACCTATCATATGTCTTCTCCAAGCGCTTGCCCACCCGCCGCAGAGTCTAGTAATATTTTTTGTAATGCGGGGTCTAGACTTTCTACAAAGGTATGGGCCAGCACTTTATTTGGATTGCTGGTGATGGGGACAGCTCCTCAACAATGACTTGAATCTTTCCCAAGCCATATGTTGTAGTTCCCTCCTCGCTTCTCGCTGGAACCGAGTATCTCACTTTCTCAACTTTGCAAGCCTGGGTTCGAAGGAAAGAATCATAAGGAACTCTTCTCGGCCAAGTTATCCCATTAGTTATGGAGTTCGGTGGCTCAGCCTTCAGCCACTTTTTCGCCTCTCCCAACAATGAAAATGGGAGAGGGTCAATCGGACATAGTCCGGACACGCCTGGTGGGGACAAACGTGTCACTTATCTCAAGAAAGCTCTCAGGCGTCAAGCAGGTCTCCATGTGCCATCCTAGTGAATTGTCCACTAGAATGTAACAGCTGCACCATATTCTGTTTAAGCTCAAAGTTCCCTCCAGCTCCGATTTACTGACATACTAGAGGTCACATCTGTCGCTAGTGGGATTGCCACTTCGCGAACTGGTTCACGCCATTGCTTCCGATAACAAAGCTGTGCTTGTCCTGCGGGTGGTTGTTGTTGTACCTTTTCTTGAAGTCTCTTCAGCTTTTGCTCTAGAGCTATTCTCCTTTGCAAATGGATTTGACGCTCGTGTTCAAGCAACGGCTCACAAGCTCTCTATTTCTAAATTAAACAAGTAGACAACCTCGTCACCCGCAAATAGACAAACTAAGACCAAGTTCTCAACACTTAAGAAAATTTAATAAATCACACAAAAATAGATAAACTATCAAAACCACAGTCCCCTAAGTAACGGCGCCAAAACTTGACGTGCCCGGCAAAGGTATGGGTCGCGCAAGTAATATAGTGGCTCTTTTAAGAACCTGATCATCAACCCACGTGTGGACCTGGACTCATTCCTCTAACTATCCATTTATAGTGTGATCTTAAATATCTAGTGCGTTGGTGATAGACATTTTCGTGTGGAGAATAATTAAGTCTAAGTTTGGGTCAACGAAATATTCTGAAAATGCTTGTGAGCAACATAGAGTCAAAACCAAGCTAATCACACGATAGCCGATTTGCAATGGAATAAGTATGGGACTAATAATTGTTATTTCACATAACTGGAATTGCATGTTCATGGTCTTTCGAGCCTCTAAACACGGCACCCACCTCACCGCATCATTGTGAGCGAGAGTTTAATTTCTAGTCGCGTGCAATCAATTATGTCAGGTTTACTGGGGAAACGATTAGGACTTTCGTACGTCTAACCTCATTTAACTCAACTTAGCCGCACAACTACTTCGAGTGGTGATGTGGACATCCCAAGTTGGTCTTTCATAACCCCGTGTGGTAACCAAGCGAGGTGTTGTGTATATTTCATCCAAACACTAACCTCCCTCTCCGAGATTACTTCATGCTCCCACATTCTCATGTCCCGACCTAGTAATGCCTTCTCAAGCTATTTCCCAAAGCTAACAATATGCTTTTGCAGATCAATCATAAAAACAACCAACAAAACGTAATGCAAGACGGAGAACAATCAATAACTCACTCCAAAACAATATCATAGAATTACAATCATAATTCATGTCTTCAACCCTAAGAGGAAGGGTTCTTGCCATTCATGTTAGTAAAACTAACGTTAATCTACTCCTAATCTACTATTAATCTACTTCTAACTACATACTTACATGAGATTGGTAGATGAGAAGGGAATTTGATAAACCCTAGCTGAGTTCTCCCACTTCTCCCTTCACTCCTATGCAAAGCTTTTCAATAAATGTGGACTGATGAAATAACAGCTAAGGGTCCTATTTATAGTAAATGGAGAACGTGCATAATTTGGCCTGTCATGGAACGCTCCGTGTCACTGGAGTGTATCGCGGAGCACCGCCCGTGACACGAGGCATCGCGAAAGCTCACCGGAAACCAACCCGGAAATCGCCCGCGTAACCTTGCCGCGAGCAGCAACGTGGCACGCCGCTTGGGCAGCGCGTCACACCATTTTGGTCGCAGACCACCGCCGTGGCACGCCGCCAACGCGCAGGGGGCTGTCTTGGGCAGCTTCGCCGTGGCACGTTGCCGACGCGTACGTTGGCCGTTGGGCCTCTCTTTGCCGACGTTTGCGTGTTTATTCCGTCTACAAGCCTCATTTCCACCAATTCATGAATTAGCTCAAAAGTCATCAAAAACCTACAAAACAAAGGCTAATCATGTTGGTTAGCACTTATCTTCACTTTTATATAAAATCACATGAAAATGTATCAAATAGCTTAGACGACACGACTAATTTAAGCTATAAAGCGTATGACGGGACCTATATTATTTCCCGTGATCAATAGGCCACTTTGCCAACACATCACAATCTGGTAGGGACTAACATATCAGTGACTGAGCTTCCTTTCTTTTCGAACCTCATTACCCCTTTCATGGGAGACACCTTTAAGAACACCCAATCATAAACTTCAAACTCAAGCTCTCTCCACCTAACATCAGCATATGATTTTTGATGACTCTAAGCTATTTTCAACCTTTCCCTTATAATTTGAAATTTCTCCATAGCCTCATGAATTGAATCTGGCCCTATCAACAAAGCTTCACCTACCTCAAACCAACCAATAGGTGATCTACATCTCCTACCATAAAGAGCCTCAAATGAAGTCATTTGAATACTAGAGTGGTATCTGTTGTTGTAAGCAAACTCGATAAGAAGTAAAAGATCTTCCCAACTACCTTTGAAGCCAATCACACATGCTCTCAACAATCCTCAAGAGTCTGAATGGTCCACTCGGCCTGACCATCCGTCTGTGGATGAAAAGTTGTGCTAATCTTGATCTAAGTACCAAGTCCTTTCTGAAACAACCTCCAAAACTGAAAGGTAAACTGAGTACCTCTATTTGAAATGATGGACAAGGAAACTCCATGAAATCGAACTAACTCCTGAATATTAAATTTAGCATAGTCCTCGGTTGAATTGGTAGTTTTGATCGGTAGAAAATGGGCTACTATAGTCAACCTGTCTACAACCACCCAAATAGAGTCATACTGTCGACGTGTATGAGGCAACCCTATGATGAAGTCCATATTGATATCTTCCCACTTTCAAGTGGGGATACTAATGTCTTGTAGCATACCTCCTGGTCTTTGATGCTCCACTTTCACTTGTTGACAATTCGGACGTTTAGCCACAAACTCCGCTATGTCCTTCTTCATGCAATTCCACCAATAGACTTCTTGTAGGTCATGGTACATCTTGGTGGCACCTAGATGTATAGAATATCGGGACCTATGAGTCTCATGCAACATTCACTCCCTCAAATCATCATCGCCTGGAACACACAAATGACCCTTATATCGAAGTACTCCATCTCCCCCTTGGGAGAATACCTCTACCTTCTGATTCAGAACTGTTTTCTTCAACTTTACCAAAATAGGATTCTCATCTTGTCTAGCCCTGACCTCAGTCAAAAAGAAAGATTCTGACCCATTCTAAACAACAACACCACCATCTGTTGAATCCATAAGGAAAACCCCTAATCGAGCAAGCCTATGGACAACTTTCACTAACTCTTTCCTTCCATCTTCCACATGAGAAACACTCTTCATGGATAGCCTTCTAAGAGCATCCGCCACTACACTGTCCTTGCTCGGATGATAAAGGACACTTATATCATAGTCCTTAAAAGCTCTAACCACCTCCTTTGTTGCAAATTCAGGTTCTTCTGAGTAAACACATACTGAAGACTCTTGTGGTCCATAAACATATCCACATGGACCCCATACAAATAATGTCTCCAAATCTTCAATGCGAATACTACCGCTGCCAACTCGAGGTTATGGGTCAAATAATTCTTCTCATGAGTCTTAAGTTGTCTAGAGTCATACGCAATGACCTTACCATGCTGCATCAGCACACAACCAAGACCAAACCTATAGGCATCACAATACACCTCAAATCCATATGTACCTTCAGGTAGGGTTAATACTGGGGCTGAAGTGAGTCGAGTGTTTAACTCTTGAAAACTCTTCTCACAGTCATCTGACCACTGAAATTTAACTTTCTTCTAGGCCAACTTAGTCAACGATGCTGCAGTGGATGAAATTCCCTCAACAAACCTTCTATAGTAGCCAGCTAAACCAAGAAACTCCTTATATCTGAAGGATTAACTGGTCTAGGCCAATTCTTTACAGCTTCTATCTTTCGGGAGTCCACTTGTACACCCTCACTTGACACCACATGACCCAAAAAATGCTATTGAGTTCAGCAAAACTCACACTTGCTGAATTTAGCAAATAGTTGGCGATCCTTAAGTATCTGTAGCACAATCCTCAAAGGAGCGACATGCTCCTCCTCGCTCTGAGAGTATATGAGAATATTATCTATGAACACAATCATGAACATGTCTAAATATGGCTTGAACACCCTGTTCATCAAATCCATAAAAACTGCAGGAGCATTCATTAGTCAAAAAGACATAACTACAAACTCATAATGACCATACCAAGTCCTGAAGGCCGTCTTCGGAATGTCACTTTCCCTAACTCTAAGCTGATGATAGCCGGATCCGAGATCAATATTTCAGAAGCATTTGGCACCTTGAAGTTAGTCAAACAAGTCATCAATCCTAGTAAGGGGATACTTGTTCTTGATTGTAACCTTGTTCAACTGTCCATAATCAATGCACATACAAAGAGAACCATCCTTCTTCCGAACAAAGAGAACTCGTGCACCCCATGGGGATTTTCTAGGTCTGATGAAACCCTTGCCTAGGAGATCCTTCAACTATTCTTTCAACTCTTTTAGATCAACTGGAGCCATTCTTTATAGAGGAATAGATATAGGTTGCGTATCGAGAAGAAGGTCAATACCAAAGTCAATCTCCCCCTCGGGAGGAACTCCTAGTAGATCACCTGGGAAAACTTCCAGGTACTCAGATACTATAGGGACTGACTGGAGAGTGGGGGTATCGAATGTATCATCCTTAACCTGAACTAGATGGTACACACAACCCTTGAAAATCATCTTTCTGGCTTAAGGTAGGAAACAAAATGATCTACAGGCACAACTGAACTACCCTTCCATTCTAGGACTGCTTCACCCGGAAACCAAAACTCTACTGCACGGGTTCTATAACTCATTGAAGCATAACATGCATGCAACCAATTCATACCAAAGATACCATCAAAATCAGTCATGTCTAACTCTACTAGATTGGCTGAGGTGACTTTCTGAAGAACTGTGATAGGGCAATTTTTGTATACCCATCGAGCTATAACTAAGTCACTTACTAGAGTAGAGACTGATAAGGGTTCTTAAAGGACTTTGGGACTAACTCTAAAACTAATAGCAACATAAGGAGTCACAAAAGAAAATGTAGCCCCTGGATCTAACAATGCATATACATCAAGATGAAATACTCGTAACATACCAGTGACCACATCTAGAGAGACCTCCTGCTCCTGATGAGATGAGAGGGTATAAAACCTATTCTAAAACTGACCCCCACTTGTACTAGTGGATGCACCCTGCTAAGCTGAGCATGCTGGTGGAGCTGCTAAACTGGTGGCTGGGTCTCAACCTCTACCATGGCCCTGTCTAGATAAAGGGCAGTCTCTGAGCATATGCCTAGGCTTTTTGTACCCAAAACATGCCCCTGAACATTCAAAGCACTAATAGGTGTGCCTTCTACCACACCTATCACAAACTGGAATGCTAGACTCTACAGACTATCTCCCCTGACCTTGAGACTGATGCTCGTCCCCTCTGATCATGCCTAGACTTGGATGGCACGCTGGCTGATAATGGTGCTGGGGATGATGACCTCTGGTGGGACTAATGGCGATGTCCACCACTAGGCCTGTGTTGGGAGAATCCAAAACTATTTGTCCTGGCCATCTTGGCCTCTCTCTCTCTCCCTCTTCTACACTGCCTCTACCTATTGAGCATACAAGACCAATCGGGAGAAGTCAATGTCCTGATGTAGCATAGCGATACTATAATTCTCGACCAAGTAATCCACCACCCCATTCACAAATCTGCTCACTCGAGCCCTCTCATCGGCCACCATCTTCGGTGCATACTTAGACAACCGGGTGAACTCTAGAGCATACTCTTGGACGGTCATGTTGTTTTGCTTCAAATTCACAAACTCAGCCACCTTGATCTCCCTTTTCTCCCATGGAAAGAATCGGTCTAAGAATGCGGTAACAAACTCATCCCAACCAATAGGACCACCTCCAACTCCCCAGCTATCCTTCCACTACCTGTACCAATATGAGCGACCCATTTCAACTCATAAGAGGTTAGATCTACACACTCCGTCACCCCCATAATCCGGGTGATCTTCTGGATCTCCTCTAGGAACTCATGTGGGTCCTCATCAACTCTGTACCCAAGAAACTCAGGGGGATTCATCCTGAGAAAAACTCTAACCCTAGTAGTCATTGTGTTCCTATTCTAGGGAACATGAGCCACTGCCTGCTGATTGCCCTGAGCGATCAACGTTTGTGCCAACATCTTAATAGCTTCCCTAAACTCAGCCTGGGCAACCTGCTCGAGCACATGATCTGCTGGGGCTGGTGGGGCTTGTTGGTGACCATATCCATTTCCATTGGGTACATGATCTGCTGGGGCTGGTGGGGCTTGCTGGTGCCCGTCTCCATTGCCATCCTCATTGCCATTTTTATTTTTGTTGTCGATCCTTCTTCCGTTAACTCAGTGGGGAGGCATGATTCTTCAAACGCGTATAGCATGAGTTGTAAGAATAGAGAGATACTTCATCGCACCACATAGATCATGAAAGAAGGGAAATTTACTAAAACATTTTGTAGCCTCTTCGTCATAAGTGTGGCGCACTTCATACCTATAAAAAAGACTCTACTTAATGCGGCTTTCATACACCCTAGGGCACATTGAACCTTGTCTCTGATACCAAGTTTTTCATGACCTAAACATAGGCCTGGATCAAGATATGGAACCTAGAACCATAAATGGCTCCAAGTCGACCTATGGAATAAACATGAAAGCTAAATTTCAACATACACAAAGTGGAAAACTAAATTCTAAAATAGCGGAAGTCTAAATATTAAAACATCTAACCATTCAGAAAATATCAAAACACTGAATCCGAAGCTGAATATACAACTTTATGTCTGAAAATCCTCTAACATATTGACGAGCTAATGAAACAACAATCCCAACTAGCTCACTAGAAGTCTAAAACTAAAAATGACAACAACTCAACTAACTGAAGGTCCTCGAAGGATGAGGACTCACCAACAACATTGTCTGGGCTAAACTCTGAAAACTGGCTAGAGGCGGAACAGAGTCTGAACGTCTGAGCCTGTATCATGAAATGATACATCATAGAGTATGCAGTCAGTACTTGGAATGTACTGAGTATGCATGGTAAGTAAAACATGCTAAATAGGTATAAGCTAAAAACATGCATAACATAAATCATATCATTATAAGATTCTGAAAGCAAGGACTGCATGTTGATATTTGAACACATGATTAGACATGTGCTGAATTTCACAACTGAATCGAATGATCCAAAGCTGAAATCGATATTCATAAGTAAAACTAATAAACTGAACATTGGGTCAAACCTGCTAAAAACATAATGTCATAACAGATGAACATGCATAACTAAAATCATGAGGAACAATGGGAGACTCATCATATAATTTACAATATCACGAAGAGATTACGTGATCCCAACTATTACACTCAAGTGGGCAGAGCTGTCCAAAGCCTTGCCAGGGCTAAGGGTGCTACCATGATATCGATATCAAGTTGAAGGCTCATTCGGGGCGGGGGAAGCTTACAAGGGAGGTCCTAAAGTAAATGAATAATCCTATGTTGGAACGTAGTTTTGAGACTCGGGGCTTTCCTAAACCCCTAGCCTACTCGATGCTAGACACTGCTCCCAAAAACATGCAAATGCTCTCTATCATTTTTCAATAAAACTGAAACCGTCATTTTTCAATGAAACTGAAAATCTAATAACATGCATAGTCTGAAATCTGAATATGAGAAGCCTTTGCTCAAAATATACCACAAGCTGGAAGTGAGAGTATTGACTCGAAAATCATGTGGTAAGCTAATATTATAAAACTAAACTGAATCATAAAAACATACTTAAATCATGTGGGCTTTCCCAAAACTTTAACATACTTAAAGTAGACTTGATAGTAAAATTTATGGATTCATACATGGATAATCATACACATTCTTTCATGCTAGATATTTCATCATACTTGAAAACAAAGATCATAAACTTGACTTTTCATGAAACCTGCATAATTGGAGAAAATTCTTCTAAAATGTGAAATCATGAATTTATAATCAATTTTCACATAAAACTGCCAGTGAATCTTAAAACATCATTGAAATATGAAGGGGATTGACCCATGAATTAAACATAGAGGACTTCATAAATTGGGTTAAGACCCCATAGAATCATACCCTTGAATTCATGAACTTGAGATGGGATTTGGTTATAAGAGTGAAGGGAAACTCTCATTCATGATCTTACATACCTAGGTAAGTTGATTCTACACCCTTCCTTGAAAGCCTAAGAGATTTGGGGAAGAACTTGAAGAATTCTAGGCTTGATCTCCTTTGGGATCCTCTAAAATTGCATGCATGGGGAGGAAATAGGTTAGAATAGGCTAAACTCTTTCAAAACCCTCCTAACTGAGCTTAAAAAAACGTAGTTTAGGGCTTAGGAGCTTAGGAATTACAAAAATGCTACTTAAATCATAGGAAATCTTACTCTGCCAGATGTCACGACTCATGGTTACCATCCGTAGTCACCACTATTTTCCTTGACTTTTCTGAAGTTTTCCATGGATCAGACCATGACTCGTACCACCAACCGACGAGTCATTAGGTCCATCCATGGTCAATGCTTCCAAGATCCTTAGTTCCTCCTCACGGGTGCAGGCCACGACTCGTTGTTTCACCCTACGAGTCATACCCTAACTCATTGCCTCTAAAGTGATCCATATAAGAACCCTTATGACTACTGACTGCGGTTCATCTTATGACTCGTGACCTGATCCCATGAGTCATACCTTGACTCGTTACTAATGGGCCTCCTACTACAGATTCTAACCATGAGTGATACCACAACTCATTACTCCTTCCCACGACTCATACCACGATTCATTCTGAGTCATTTTTCAAATATTTTCTGCTGGTCACATATCAAATTCGAGCCTAGTCTTAGGAAACTTCGGGGAATTTCACAAGTAGTGTTAGAAAAACCAAAAATTTATGATTACAATAATAATGAATCGGTCACCTAAAGAAAATGGCCTAAAAATTATTTATACAAATAATTGGAAACCTTTCCTAAATTAATAGGCAACTACCGCCGACCTAACCTAATAGTCGTAGCATGAAGCTATGAGTCATGGTTTCAATCCCGAACATACACTGCAGTCTTCAAAATTGGTTAAGTCCTGTGAGAAGGTACATCTTGTACAATGATGCTATGAGTCATATGTTGCCTATCATGGTCTGATCTTGTTAAGTTTGGCATCCTCTGAAGTTTGTCACGAGGCCATGTTACAGTTCGTACGTTGATGTTATGACTCATGGTCTCTATTCGTACTATGGGATCTATCAACTTGTCATACTCTCTGGAATTCACACGGCTCCTTGGTATGGGTTGTATGATATTGTCATGACTCATGCATTTCATTCATACCAAGAACTCAGGAAAGTGCAAGCTTTTGACTCTTTCCACAACTCCTTCGTATGGCTCGTTACTAAGAGTTGTACTTGGCCCCAACACTTGTGCATATTCTTTGGATTTTATCATGACTGCAAGTTATGGCTCGTGCCACTAAGGGACGGCTCGTACTGAGGACTGCATTTGGCCCATGTTCTGCACTTTTTTCTCTTATTTTCTAGAATTCAACTTTGAAACATGATTTCCCTAAAAACAAATTAAAAGCACCTCATATCTATAAAAACATACCTAAGACCAAGCATTTTTCCTAAGTTTTAAGCATCCAAGTATTGTAAAACCCATAGCACTTCAAATCTCGTGCTCTACCATTTTCAGTTAATGATGCCCTCAAGAAGAGAAAATGGAAAGAGGGATGGTAATGCCAACCAGCAAGCCCCACCAACTCCAGCAGCCCTTCAAGATGACCAAGTGACACCTGCCAAATTCAGGGCTGCTATATAGATGCTAGTCCAGGCGGTGACCAACCAGGTAAACTAACAGGGCCATTGTACCCACAAATGCAAGTGGATCTACAGCTACTACAAGAGTCCAAGACTTTACTCGAATGAATCCTCTAGAATTTCATAAGTTTAAAATAGATAAGGACCCACATGACTTCATCAATGAGGTTCAGAAGATCACCCAATCATAGGTGTTACCTCCATCGAGAGTGTAGAGTTGGCCGCCTATCAGCTGAAAGGAGTGGCCCAGATATGGTATAGACTCTGGAAGGAAAGGAGACGGGTTGGTGCAAGCTCGATGAAGTGGAACAAGTTTGTGACTGTGTCTCTAGATAGGTTCTTCCCCGGGATTTAAGGGAAGCTAAGGCCACTGAGTTTGTGAATTTGAAATAGAACGACATGACGGTGTTGGAGTATGCCTTTAAATTCACTCAACTGTCAAAGTATGCTCCAGAAATGGTTATTGATCCTAAAGCTTGCATGCTCAAATTCGTGAATGGAGTCTCAGACTTTGTGGTTAAGGAATACAGGACCACCATGATCATTAATGAGATGGATATCTCTAGGTTTATCATCCACGCACAGTAGATAGAGGCGAAGAAACTGAAGGAGACAAAGAGGGAGAGTATGCGGGCAAGGACAAGTCAGTTTGAGTATTCGTAGTAGAGATCGGGCGGTGGTAGTCACACACAGTAGCAACAAAGACCTCCAGCACCCTCATCAGCTAGTGCTCCTTCTTCCAGGCCTTGTAATGATCAGAAGGTTAAAGCATTAGGCTCCCAATCTCAGATCTATGTCTCCAGCAGCCGCACTTTTTTAGTATGTCCGAAGTATGGTAAGAACCATCCAGGTGAGTGTCGTCTGGGCAAGGAGGGTTGTTGTGGTTGTGGATAGCTAGGCCACAAGTTGAGGGATTGCCCATCAGTAGGATAGGGGAAGGCCCAGTCCACTACATCAATAGCTCCTCCAGGTCACTCAGCAAAGCAGGGTACTACATCAGGTACAGGTGGCAGTCAGTGCCAGAACCGCTTATGTGCCCTATCCTCCTATCAGGACCAGGAGAACTCACCTCACATAGTCACTAGTATGTTACGTCTCTTTCATATAGATGTGTATGCTTTACTAGATCAGGGATCCACACTTTCTTTCGTGACTCCTTACATTGTTGTCCAGTTTGATATCAGTTCAAAAAATTTCTCGAAACCATTTTCATTCTCTACTCCAGTTTGTGAGTCAGTTAGAGCCAATTGGGTATACAAGAATTGTCCGATCACTATGTTACATAAAATCACATCAGTTGATCTAGTGGAGTTAGATATAGTCAATTTTGACCTCATTCTTGGTATGGACTGGTTACATTCTTGTTATGCCTCAATTGACTGTAGTTAAACGCTCTCGTTAGATTCCAGTTTCCTAATGAACTAGTCCTAGAGTGGAAGGGTAGTACTTCAGCGCCTAAGGGTCGGTTCATCTCATACCTTAAGGCTAGGAAAATGATCTCTAAGGGATACATCTATCACTTGGTTAGGTTCAGGATTCTAATTCCAAAACCATGACTCTTCAGTCAGTTTTAGTTGTCAATTTATTTCTAGATGTGTTTCTCGAGGATCTTCCCGGAGTCCCTCCCAAATGGGAAATAGACTTTGGCATAGACATTCTTCTAGATTCCTAGCCTATCTCAATTCCTCCTTATAGAATGGCTCCAGCTAAGCTTAAAGAGTTAAAGGAACAGATGAAAGACCTTTCAGATAAGGGATTTATCAGACTCAGCATCTCTCCATAGGGTTCCCCAATCCTATTCGTGCGAAAGAAAGAAGGTACACTCAAAATGTGCATCGAATACCATCAGTTGAACAAGGTCATAGTCAAGAATAGGTATCCTATATCCAGGATTTATGACTTGTTTAACCAACTCCATGGAGCTAGCTATTTTTCCAAGGAGATCTTAAATCAGGATACCACCAACTCAAGGTCAGAGATGTGACATTCTGAAAATAGCTTTCAAAACTCAGTATGGTCACTATGAATTTGAAGTTATGTCTTTTGGACTAACAAATGTTCCTGAAGATTTTATGGATTTGATGAACAAGATATTCAAGCCATACCTAGACATGTTTGTTATTGTCTTTATAGATGATATTTTGGTTTACTCCAGAATAGAGGAGGAACATGTAGATCACCTGAGGATAGTGTTGCAGACTCTCAAGGACCGCTATTTGTTCGCTAAAATTAGCAAGTGTGAATTCTAGCTAAAATTGGTGGCATTCCTTGGTCATGTTGTCTCCAGTCAGGGTATTCAGATGGATCCTCAAAAAATAGTGGCGATCAAGAACTAGAAAAGACCCACTTCTCCATCAGACATCAGGAGTTTCTTGGGTCTATCTAGTCACTACAAAAGGTATGTAGAAGGGTTGTCCTTCATTTCCTCTCCTTTGACCATACTAACCCAAAAGAAAGTAAAGTTCCAGTGGTCTGATGCATGTGAGAAGAGTTTTCAGGAGTTGAAGACTCAACTCACTACATTCCTAATTTTGACTCTACTAGAAGGTTCGGATGGGTTTGTGATCTATTTTGATGCCTCCAAATTTGGTCTTGGTTGTATTCTGATGCAACATGGTAAGGTTATAGCTTATGCTTCCAGACAGCTCAAAGCTTATGAGAAGAACTATCCGACTCACGATTTTGAGCTGGCAGCAGTAGTATTTTCCTTGAAGATTTGGAGGAACTACCTTGATGATGTTCATGTAGATGTGTTCACTGACCACAAAAGCCTACATACGTGTTCAATCATAAGGATTTGAACCTTCACCAGAGAAGATGGCTAGAATTATTTAAATATTATGATATGAGTGTGTTGTATCACCTGAACAAGGCCAATGTAGTGGCTAATGACCTCAGCAGGATGTCTATAGGGAGTGTTGCTCATATTGAGGGGGGTAAAAAGGAGCTGGCTAAGGATATTCATAAACTGGCTGGGTTAGGGGTCTAATTGGTTGATTCAGCAGAAGGTGGAGTTATAGTCTAGAGTGGGTCATAATCCTCCCTGGTGGTAGAGGTTAAGACAAAGTAGGATGAAGACCCAATTCTACTTAAGTAGAAGGAAGCAGTCCTAAAGAAAGAGGTAGAAGCATTCTCCAAAGGGGGAGATGGTATGCTCCATTACCGAGGCAGGTTGTGTGTTCCTGATGTAGATGATTTGAGGCAGCGGATACTACTGTAAGCTCACAGCACTAGGTACGCTATCCACCCAAGTGCCACCAAGATGTACCATGATCTATGGGAAGTCTACTGGTGGAAAGGCATGAAAAAGGACATTCAAAATTTGTGGCGAAGTGTCCAACTTACCAATAAGTCAAGGTTGAACATTAGAGAGCTGAGGGTATGACTCAGAATATTAGTTTTCCTACTTGGAAGTGGGGAGAAGTGAACATGGATTTTATTACAAGTTTACCTCATACGCACCGATAGCATGACTCAATTTGGGTGGTTGTAGATCAGATGACTAAGTCAGCATATTTCCTACCAGTTAAGACCACAAATTGAACAGAGGATTTACTAGACTATACATCCGAGAGCTAGTCAGATTGCATAGAGTCCCCTTGTCCATCATTTCAGATAGGGGTACTTAATTCACCTTGCACTTCTGGAAGTCATTTCAAAAGGGACTTGGTACTCAAGTCAAGCTCAGCACAGCTTTTCACCTACAGATAGATGTCCAAGCTGAGCAGACTATTCAGACTCTAGAGGATATGATGAGGGCTTGCGTGATTTATTTCAAGTGCAGTCGGGATGATCACCTACATCTCATTGAGTTTGCAAACAACAACAGCTACCAATTCAGTATTCAGATAGCCCCGTTCGAGGAATTATATTGTAGAAGGTGTAGGTCTCCTATAGGGTTGTTTGAGTTCAGTGACGCTACCTTTATAGGACCTGATTCAACACATGAGGCTATGCAGAAGGTTCGGCTTATCACAGAACGGCTGAAAACAGCTCAAAGCCGATAGAAATTTTATGCGGATGAAAGGAGAAGGGAGCTAGAGTTTGTTGTGGATGATTGGGTATATATAAAAGTATAAACCATGAAAGGGGTGATGAGGTTCGGGAAGAAGGGAAAGCTCAGTCCTAGATATGTTGGCCCTTACAGAATCCTGAGACGCATTGGTAACGTAGCTTATGAGTTGGATTTTCCTGCAGAGTTAGCATCGGTGCATCCATCAGTGATCCGACCTCAATTATTCCTTTAGAGAGTGTTGTTGTAAAGGATAGCCTCTCTTACGAATAGGTTCCAATTCAGATTCTAGACTGTCAGGTTTGTAAGTTGAGGAACAAGGAGGCCGCTTCAAAAAAGTAATATGGAGGAACCAGCTTGTTCAAGGAGCTACATGGGAAGCCGAAGTAGCTATAATGACTAAATACCCTGACCTTTTCCCTTCTAGCTCAACTTCAGCATCAGGTACTAAATTCCTCCTCAACACTCTATTCGCTTCCATACTCATCAGCTCTATTCATGTCTTAGTGTGAACCCTAGTTGCACGAATTCAGTTAGTATATCTATCTCAGTTCAAAGTCAGTCACTCCTTCATTATTCAGTTAATAGCTTTCAGTTTGGGATTGCAGCTCTTTCCCAACTATTTTAGCTTACTTAGCCTTCATTCGAGGATGAATGTTCCCAATGGGGAGATATTGTAACACCCCAAAAGCTCCTAAGGCTAAACCCTAGACTAAGCCTGAAAATTAGAAAATTTTATCTCAACCAATGAATCATTGTCAAGACCAACGACCCGTCAGAAGAGTCGTCGTCAGCTTCTGCGAATTTTTTCTCAAGTACCAACAAGACATAGAATGACTCATTGTATGAAGTGACGAGTAGCCCTGTTGTCGATGTGATCTAGTCCAGAAACTTGTCAAATCCTTCTCCCAAACAATGAGCCAAGCGACGAGTCATTGGTAGATGTAACGACTTATTCTATGAAGTTGTTGAATGAGATCCAAAAAGTGTTAAAGTCCCTCTAGTGACTACAAGTGGAAACACTAACCTGTTATTTCAGCTAATGGGTCGCTCTGTCCATCCGTTGGGAGTAGTTCAGTGCTTGTTCAAAATTATTCCAGTGACCACGATTGGATTCAATTACCCATTGTTCTATCTGAAAGGTTGTCCTTTTTGTCCATTAGTCGAAGTCAAGAAACTGGATTTTTCAGACCCGGGACAAATGATTGGTCCCAACGAGTCGTGGTCATAATCAAAAACTTGTTGTGTGACCCGTTGGATCCTGACGGGCAGTTTTCAGACTTTTCTCCAAGGTTATTTTTGTAACTTCCGCTATTTTAGTTCCTAAACTACAACGTATTGAGATTGGTAGAGGGGGGATTTAGGGGAGTAGTTGACCATCTCTCCTTATCTCTTTCCTAATTACTCAGACTTTCATCGTAAGAACTCAGATAGGCTTCTCAAGGCAAGAGTTAGGGCTTCTACTTCTTCTCAAGATTTCAAGAGCTTCCTCAGAGAATTCTTCTATAGGTATGTGAGGATATAGTAGGGGTATTCCTTTCTCCCTTGTGCCCCAAAATAACCAGTGAACCCTAGCTTTCTTTCAAGTTACCTAGAAATTGTGGCCTATGGTTTTCTTTCAGATGTTGAATTTTCCTATCTCTTAAATCTTTTAGAGCTTTCAAAATCAATATTATGTTGTAATTGTGTTATTGATTTCAACTAGTAAAATATCTCTCTAGACTTTTGATTTTTACATGACTGTGATACTTCACTTTGTGATTAAATAATGTCTTTGAATAGCATGATCTTTCATAAATATGCATGATTTATGTCCTATGCTTTATCGTTCTAGTAACATTTTAGCATCCTCAGTAATATTAGTACTACCAGTACCATCAGTATCAAGTCCTTTAGACTCTTAGAGCACTTCCAGACAAATAATCTTGATCTAATCTTAGACATTAGTTTCGAGCTATCAATATAGTACAGTTACATATACTTATATTTATTTATATGTCTTTATTTGGGAGTAGTACATAACACCGAGTGGATCAGGGTTCAGCGTTCCCAAAACTACATGCCACCATATGATTTGACCTGAACAGGTGTTACAGTCAATGATCACATAGCTCATTCACTATACCCTAGCAAGGTATGTTGGGCCTTATCGATAGGGAGTAAACATCAAACTCCACGTCTAGCTCACGTGGTTATATGTTGGTTAACAGCCACTCCCACAGTATAATACAGTCAGAGTCCTTAGTCTAGTCTAGTCTATCAGATTCCAGAATATACTTATGAACCTAACTCAGTTTATCAATTCTTACGATATTCTCATATATGTCAGATCTAATATATGTCAGACTATTTGTTCTATTTCTGATTTCAAATAGGGTATTTGCATGTCATTTCAGTTCAATTTATGAGTTACTAGTATATCTATGTTTCATCTACATTTTACATACTCGGTACATACCAAGTACTGATTGCATACTCTCTATGTGCTATATCATTTTATATAGGCTTAGGTACCTAGCCTCAGCATCACAGCTAGCTTCACCAGTGATACCCAGCAGTAACAATGGTGAGTCCTCGTCTTTCGAGGACTGGAGTTTTATTTTAGTTATTGTCATTTTTAGCTTTTTAGACTTTAGAGTTAGTTGGAGGCTTGTCCTAGCAACTCATCAGTTGTTATAGGCTTTTAGACATCTTAGTATCAGTTTCAGTTTATTACTATCGTTGTTGTTTAAAATCCAGCATTTGCCAAATTTTATTTTTTCTTATATAAGATAGTTTTTACACTTCAGTAGATTCCGCTCAATTTTCTATCTAAATTTTAGTATGTCAGTAATATGCTATGCCATGGGTTAGCTTCGGGTCACTTGTGACTCTAAGTACCATGTCGCATCCAAGGTATAGACTTGGGTCGTGACAAGTGCCCTCAGTAAATCTCCTGAGATGGCTTGAATTGAGCTCCGCTCTACCTAACATAAGAAAAAAAAAACAAGTGAAGAAAAAAATTGAAAGACAAATGAACACTTGGGTTTCCTTCTAAGAAATGCTTGATTTAATGTCGCGGCATGATGGAAATACCTCACATTAAGGCTCATCGAGGTAAGTGACCCCAATTAGGTTTACCTCTTCAGAATACCCAAATATTTCTTAACTCGTTGTCCATTCACCTCAACCTTCAGCCCATTCCCCTTCGAGCTCAATGAATCCATTTGCAAAAACTTGAGACACTTTGAATTAACCTGATCACTTGGATTTCAATTTTCCCTAGAATAAATGAATCCTTGAGTTAAATAGAAGCACCCATTCTCCTGGAGCAAACTCCCATTTCAATATCCTCTTATCATGGAAGTGCTTTATTCGAGCTTTATATGGAGAAGCATTCTCACAAGCTCGCATCCTGAACTCATCAATTTCATTAAGATTCTCAACCCTTGCATGGGAGGCTTTTCCCCAATCGAGATTCAATCTTTTCAATGCCCACATAGCCTTATATTCTAGTTCTACAGGTAAATGGTGATGTTGGGCATATTCTTAAGCCCATTTGCCATGTTTTTCCCCATATTTTGCCTTGTTTTGAGTTCATAATCCCTATGAAATATATTAATTCATGTTTTCATGTGTCTTGTGAGCTAATGAATATTGCTACATGTTTTGAGAAGTAAACCAAGAAAAAAAGACCCAAAAATGACTCAAGGTATGAAGAAGAAGAGTTCACGAAAGTTGGCCTGGGTTATGGCTGGCGTGACGCGCCCAACACTTGTGCTTCAGAGAAAAAGTGCACCAAAGTTGGTGCTATAGATGGTGTGGGGTGCTAGGTTCCTTAGCTTTGGAGATGAGAATTTGACTAACACCTTAATGAGATGGATAACATGGAACCCCAGAAGCATTCTAGACTTAGAAATTTTTCCTAGCATTCTGGGGCTATGGATGAAGTGAGGTGCCAGAAGGGTCCTCAAGCTCAGAAATTTGACTAATACTCTGGTGCTATGGATGGGGTGGGGCGCCAGAAGTGTTTAAAAGTGTAGAAATTTGGCTAACTCCTTAGTGCTATGGCAGGAGTGGGGCACCTAAATCTATTCTTCAGAGGAAATTTGACTAACTCCTTGGGGCTATGCATGGGGCGGCGTGCCAGACCCTCCTGGACATGATTTTGCTAATTTTTAAGCCAAATACTTGAGGGCAAAAGTGTCATTTGAAGGTTCACCTATATATATAACATCTAGGGTGTTTTTAGCAGAATCATTCATCATATCATTCATCAATTTTGAAGGTTGTAAATGCAGCTTTGAAGCAGAGACAAGTTCTACTTAGGTTTCTTCTTTTGTTTCTTGTTTTACGGATAATAATGATGTTATCTTTGTTTTTCCTCTTGTCTATGAGTGGCTAAACGCCCATTCTAAGTTTTTGACCACAGTTGATGGTTGAAGTTTGAAAGACTGTTGATTGCTAGTTTTGATTTTTAATAAAGGTTGTTTATATTTACTTGTTTTAACTACTTATTCACTAGACTGATCAACTTATGAGTAAATCTTTTGGCTTTTGGTTGAACTTTGGAAAGGAAACCGAAAGGGTTAAAAGTAAATATAAAATAGGAATTTGAAGATCCTTTGGACCATTGGTTGGAGGTTAGAAGTTGTTGAGGATAGGGATATACTCTTCAATCCTGTGAAATGGGATAGTAACTTGCAACTCGCAACCTTAGGAGGAATCAGTCTAGCGTAGTCACGTCTTGAGAACTCAACCTGATATGAAAGTGCCAATTTCCTATATTTTCATCATCATTTGAAGTACAAACAAGTCTACAACAATCTTAGTCTTAGTTAACTTTGCATTTTAAATTTTAGTAGTTTAATTCTCCAAAACCATTCCCCAGCTATATATGCTTTGTTAGAATAGTGAATTAAATAATCAACCTTAAAACAATTGATCTGACAAGTCTCCAAGAGATCGATAATCGGGACTTCACTCTCCTATATTACTTGGCGACCACCTGTGCTTTCATGCGCTTGGGCGACATCAAATGACAAGCTTTACCAAAGACCAACTGATAGGGAGACATACCAATGGGTGTTTTGAAAGCAGTTTGATATGCCCAAAGTGCATCATCTAACTTCCTGGCCCAATCTATTCTATTGGCATTTACTGTCTTCATCGGGATAGATTTGATCTCCCTATTAGACACCTCCACTTGGCCACTTGTTTGGGGAGTAAGGAGTGGTGACTTTAAGTTTCACCCCATATTTGGCAAGCAATGCACTGAACATTCGATTGAAAAAATGAGATCCCCCATCACTGATGATGGCACGAGGGGTCCGAACTTAAAGAAGATATGTTTCTTCAAAAATGCAGTCACACTTCTCCCCTCATTATTTGGTAATGCCATGGCCTCCACCAATTCATACATGTAGTCTACAGCCACAAAAATGTATGTGTTCCCATAAGAACATACAAAAAGTCCCATGAAATCAATTCCCCATACATCAAATAGCTTGACTTCCAAGATAGGAGTTAAGGGAAGCTCAAGACGTCTTGAGATGCTACCGGAATGTTGGCATTAATCATAATCCTTGACAAGATCATGCGCACAGTGGTAGAGGATTGGACAATAAAACCCATATTGTGGGACCTTTGAAGCTGTTCGCACACTACCATGATAACCCCAATAGGAAAAGAATGGCATGCTTTTAGGATAGGCATCATTTCTACTGCCAGAACACATCGGTGAATTATGCCATTAGCACCTATGCATAAAAGGTATGGCTCATCCCAATAAAATTTATGGACATCATGCAAGAACTACTTCTCTTAGTGGAAATTCAGACCTTCGGGCATCACATCACTAGCCTAATAGTTGGCAAAATCGGCAAACCATAGAATTAAATCATGAGAAGCTGCCAAAATATGTTCATCGGGAAATGCATCATTTATATCATGGTCTCCAACGAACCTACCTTCTTCCTCTAATTGGGAAAGATGATCAGTCGCCTGATTTTCACTCCCCTGACAATACTTTACTTCAAAATCAAACTCTTGCAACAAGAGAACCCATCGGATGAGTTTGGGTTTAGCATCTTTTTAGTCATAAGGTATCGCAGTGCAGCATGATCTATATGAACCACAACCTTCATACCTAATAGATAATCTCTAAACTTGTCAAAACAAAATACAACCACAAGCAACTCTTGTTTCGTAACCTCATAGCTTGCTTAAGCTTCATTCAAGGCCTTTCTGGCATAGTATATAGGATGGAAGATTTTGTTTTTCCTTTGCCCAAGCACTGCCCCTAAAGCAACACCACTAGCATCGCATATTAGTTCAAATGGTTTGGACCAATCGGGTGCTATGATGATAGGAGTTGATATGAGTTTCTCCATCAAATAAAGAAATGCCTTCATACACATGTCATCAAAATGAAATTTACATCCTTCTCCAATAATCTAAATAATGGGTGAGCGACTTTTGAGAAGTCCTTGATAGACCGTCTATAAAAATCCACATGACCCAAGAAACTCCTTACCCCTTTCACGATTTTTAAGGAGGTACGTTAGAGATAGCTTCAATATTTTCTTAGGCCACCTCTATTCCTTTCTCTGAAATTTTATGACCCAAAATAATACCCTCTTTCACCATGAAGTGACACTTCTTCCAATTTAGGACCAAATTTATTTCTTCACATCGCCTCAAAACATCATTCAATGAGATGAGCAATCTTCAAACGAATCTCCCACAACAAAGAAGTCACTCGTGAAGACTTCCATGGTGACTTCTACCATATCCAAGAAGATAAACATCATACACCTTTGAAACAAGGTCGGGACATTGCAAAACCCAAACGACATTCTTTTGAATGCAAATGTTCCATAGGGACAAGTAAAAGTTATCTTCTCTTGATCTTCCAAGGAAATCGATCAAGCATTTGGTCTATGAATGGGACAGGGAAATTATCTTTCTTGGCCCATGATTTCAACTTATGATAGTCCATGCATACACTCCATCCGGTCGCCCGTCGTATGGCTATCATTTCATCTTTTTCATTTAGAACTATGGTGATTCATTCTTTTTTAGGTACACATTGTACCGAGCTCACCCAAGTTCTACTGGCTATCGAGAATACCGCTCCTGCATCCAACCACTTTATGATCTTCTTTTTAGCCACCCCTTGCATAGGTGGATTCAACCATCTCTGAAGCTCGATGGATGGGGTGAAATCTCTTAAAGGTTAATCTTACAAGTGCAAATAACTAGAGGTATGCCAATTATATCAACAATAGTCCAACCAATTGCTCGAATATGCTTTCTTAAGACTGCCAGCAATGCTTCTACTTTCCGCTCTTCTAATTTAGCAGAAATGGTCACCGGCAAGGTTTCATTTGCACGCAGATATGCATATCTCAGGTGAGTAGGTAGAGGTTTAAGTTCCAGCACCAGAGGTTCAATGATAGATGGTTGTGACGGAGGAGTTTGCGGATCTTTTGGATCAAGATCAAGCTTCTTTGGTTGGTAAGATTAGGACCCTAATCCTGTCAAAGAGTGACACACTTCTTCAAAACCCTCAATGCCCTAGCTATCGTGATTCAACAAGATAGCTTCTAGTGACTCCCTGAAAAGCATTGCCTCATAATATTATATCATATTCTCTTCATCAACATCCTCCATCCTAGTGGGGAGAGTTTTGGTACTCATAGTCATGTTATCCTCACAACACCCAACACATTCAGGAATTATGGTGACCGTTTCAACAAGTGGACCCTTCACATCCACACTCACTCCTAGCTCAATTTGAGATGCCAATTGATTCATTCTTTCTTCAAGATGCCTAATGGAGATTGCATGAGATTTCACGATTTGAGTGAGGGTTAATAGATCGTGTTTCAACTCCCGGACTCCCAAATCAGTTGATACCACTCTTTCCAAAACTCTTTCAAGCATGATTTCAATTTTTAAATGTATGGACTCATCTCTCTCTGGAGTTCCCAAATCAACTATGTGCTCATAGTTTCGACCTTGATTCCCATATCCCTGTCTCCAAGAGCTTTGATTTTCTTCTTGATGATTGGGATGGGAACCCATATCGTGATTTTTCGCAACACCCTCCTTTTCCTCATTGAGGAAATAAACCTCTTCTTCAATTTGCTCCATCATTCCAACTATTCCAATGGCATTCACACTCCATACTTTTGTTTCCATCACTTTCCTAGTAAGCATTTCAAGAAGTTCTATCTCGTAGTTCACTTTTTCTTTTCCATTCCTCGATCACGTTTGTGGAGGTGGCACCCATTGCCTCCTCAGTAATCCATGCATGATTTTTTCTAGTCACTTTCTCAAGAAATACTCTAACAAACTCAAAATTTTGATCCATTAGAGCACCCCCAGCTAGGTTGTTAATGATAGCTTTGTTGCTAGCATCCAACGAGCGATAGAAGTATTAAAGGAGCGCGTCATCCGAAAGGCATGTGTTGGGAATTGTGCAACTTTCCTCTTAAATTTTGTCCATACCTCATGGAGAGGTTCCCCATATGCTTTCTCAAAACTAGTGATCTCGTCTCACAATTGTAACATCCGATAAGAAAGAAAAATCTATCAAGAAAAGCATCAAGCAACTCATTCCAAGAGGATATTTCCCTTTCGGAAAGCTCTTCAGCCACATTGCAGCTTCTCCTGTCAAGGAAAAAGGGAATAGACTCAATCGTATAGATTCTTGGCTAACCGTTCCCATGGTCAAGCATTGTCAAACATCCACAAACTTCTTTATGTGTCGATTAGCATCCTCGCTCATGAGGACCCAAATAAGCCCTTTATTTATAAAAGATGAAGCATAGTGCGAGTGATATAGAAGATGACATTTTCCTCCATTGAAGGTAGGTGAATAGCATAGCTCTAGTTGCCATGGCTCATCCTTTCACCTATTCACATACCACTGCCAAGAAAATAACAAAGCAACGTAAAATAAAACAAGACGCAACACGAATGTGAATCAGCAAACAACCAATAGCAATCAAATTCCAATCCCTGAGTGCCATTTTTGATAATGTCCAAAATAACTCTTCCATTAGGGAGGTGTCTATGGTCATTGCAAAATAAATACCCAACAAAAATCGGGGTCGAATCCCACAAGGATTGGAGATAGATTCACCAAATATTGTAAATTAGTTCACACAAGCATGCGTCATGTCCAAACATAAAGTGACGTTTGGGGGAAAAGGTGCTAACAAATATCAATTGAAAATGCAAAATCACAGTAGAGGAAAACAATTGTTGTAAAAAGATGAGAGACTAAGGATGTGCAATTGACGGGGCATCAATTTGGTAGGTACTAACTAAGAGCCTTAGATTCAATTTGTGCATGGATAGCCTTGTATTTAGGCTACACTCTAAGTTTCTCAACCAAAGGAGTGTGTCTACTATGGGTTTTCTCAAATCCCAAAGACACAATCTACTTAAACAACCAAACAATTCTTGAGGAAGGGTTTAGGAATTTCTAGCTCTAACCCTTTGATGGTGTTTGAATTGGGTATAGCCTATCTCTAGCTCCAACCCATAGATCAAAAACTCCAGATACTCACTATTAAAGTCTTGCCCAACTTTACTTTCATTTTTCAAGCAAAAGCAAAGTTAGAGAGCTCAATTAATGTTTGCAACCATTAATTGTCCACTTATAACTTGAAGACCAATAGATCTATGCAATCTAATATAATTTAAGATCAATTAATCAATGCCCACTTAGATCTAAACACTCATCATCTACACACACCCCTAGAAGGGAAATTAGCTACTCATAATTAAAAGAAGAGATATTATACCAATAGGGAATTTCTCAAAACCAATCATATTGAGCAATTAAGATCACTTTCAGCTTAGAATATGCAACAATGGTGGTTTTCCCAAAAAAGATGAAGAAAGCATATACTTGTACTATCTCTATCACTATCTCTTTTCTACAATATTCTTTATGATGTAATGTCCTCTCTAATGTGTTTTACACAAATGCGGTAAAAATCTGTATAAAGTGCTTGTACAACTACCCAAAAATGCCCTTGAAAGCTTCTCAAGTACATGTTTTCCTTCTTGGATAATTTTACCCTTCAGAGGAGACGCGGCTTACTTGCACTTGCACCTGCATTTTTTGAGTGCAAATGTGCGTCTCACAGATGCAGCCGTAGTCTCAGGCAGTGCTCCCTCAAGACCTCTTATGTTGGCACTTGCAGTCCACAAATACCAACTTGCGGCACGCCGGTCTGGTTCCAGCAACATCACAAATTCTCATGTTTGGCACCTACTAAATGCAAGTGTAGATTTGTGTCATGCATGTCCTTGTTTTTCCTCTGGCAGATTGCTTTCAGTTCCATTTCTTTATCTTCTTTATTTCAACTAAATGTCTGCACAAAAGAGGAGAAAAGGCATAAAATCCTTTTAAATTACATTAAATCAAAGCAATAACTCATGCTTAAGAGTCAAATGAGTTGGTAAATTACCTACTCATCAATGAGGGGAAACTCTCATTAAAAGTTAGGGCATATGTGGTGAAAACTTAGTGAACTACTTGATTTCTTTTCTTAATGATGTGATTGTTTTTGCCCTCTATATTGTGTTTGTGAGTTGGTTCTAAAGGTTACTCCATCTTGATAGATTTTTCTTTGTATCATATTGGAAAAAGCACTAGGTAATTGGGAGTTGCATTGATGTTTAAATTTTCTTGGTGATCTAGGAATGAATAGACCTATTTGATTGGCATGGCTAAGTGGGTAACATGTTTTGATTTTTTAGTAGTTATCCAAGGACGAGTAAAAGTTAAAGTGTGGGTGGTGATATTGGTCATATTACATGTCCTTACGCCATGATTTTCCCATATTTATACTTTTTTCCAAGAATAAATACACTAAATACTCTTAACTATTACTCATTTTAGTGTTTAAAGACTAATGTGTGTTTTGTAGGTTAAATGCTCAAAATTTGGCTAAGTATGAGATGAAAATCAGAGCCTTGACGCATGAGGCTCAAAGCGAAGGTGTCTGCCTTACATTGCAAAGCCCAAGGCAAAGGGGAACTTGATTTTCAAGCTCTCTGAGGTTTTATCCCTGAAGGAAAAATTTGAAGGCAAAGTAAGGAGCCTCATCGCGCGAGGCCCAAGGCGAGACAAAGGCCCTCATGGTGTGAGGCTACCAAGACAAGGCCATTCAAGCCTATTTTGCCTACCCGTTTTAGTAGGCCCTCTTAGGTGCTTTCCCCTATTATAATGTCACGACCCGGGCGGAGGCCCGGATCATAGACACGGGACAAGAGACCCTGAGAGACCCCAAGTCAACCCATGGCATAAGCATTCAACTAACTCATTCAATAAATATGAAGAGAAAATAATTATAAACTCAGCGGAAGTCAAACTTAATATAACAGAAGAATAAATATTTGAAGCTGAATACACGTCTAAGTCTGATAAGCCTCTAATCTGGATGAGCTGATGGGACAACACCCTCAACTAGCTCAACAATACTGACACTGAAAGGACATCTAAAACAACTGAAGTTCTAGTCCTCAAAAGATGAGGAATCACCAAATAGGCAGGTGCTAACTCTGATCAGCAACTATGAATGAGGCAAAACCTGAGAACCGGATCCTGCATCATGAAATGATGCAACATAGAAAGTATACGGTTAGTACGTGGAATGTACCTAGTATGCAAGGTAATTAAAACCACTCTAGCAAAGTATATTATTTAAAACATTTCATAATATATCATAAGTTTTTAAGTGAAAGTAGAAGGCTACATGCGTTCATTCTGAAATCCTACTCTTATCATAACATGACCATGCATAGCTTTAGAACATCATGATTGACTCGAATGACTCAAAGCTGAAACATAACATTTATATCAAAGCCGAACAATGAGTCAAACCTTGCTTTATGAGCATGCGTGCATAAGTAATCATCATGAGTAATGAATATGCAAATCTGAATGATATAGACAGTGGGAGACTCGTCACTTAACTGACATACCACGATAGAGCTTATGTGGTCTCAACTATCACACTCAAGTGGGTAGAGTCGTCCATAACCTTTCCAGGGCGATGGACGATACCATAATATCAATATCAAGCTGAAGGGCTAATCGGGCCAGGGATAGCTCACAAGGGAGGTCCCGATGATATAATAGTATCAACCTATGTTGGCGCGTAGTTCTAGGGCATAGGGTAATCGACCCTTAACCCGCTCGGTGCTAGACTCTTCTCCCAAAATATGCAATGCTCTACATCGTATATAATGAAGCTCAACATCATCTATTGACGAAGCTCAACATGAAATCATGCATGACTCAACATCATATGAAATGAAGCTCAACATTGTCTATTGAAAAAGCTCATTAATGAAATCATGCATAGACTCAACATCATATGAAAATAAAGCTCAACATTGTCCTTCGACAAAAGCTCAATAATGCCATACATCTCAATTATAAATTCATGCATATGAGAAGTTTTATTTCGGAACATACCACATGCTCAATCATAGGTGGAAGCATCTACTCCAAATCATGTGGTAAGCTACATGTAGAAATATTTACTCAACATACCACAAGCTAGAATTCATAATAAAAATTGGAAAATTTCACTTTAAACAATGTGGTAAGCTTATGTCGGGAAAATCATCCCTTTAATCAACATGTGGGCATTACTTAAAGCTCTATCATTCTAGAATCCAATCGATTCATTTAGGAAACAACATCAAAATCATGGGTAGTTTTAGAAACATGCTTTTCATCATCACCACACATTTACCATAAATCACCTCTTTTATGAACTCTTCACCCATGGGTGTTTTAGATTCAAATTTTAGAAAATAATTTTTATAAGGGAAAACAATTAAGAATCCGCCCAAGCTTCATAAATCATCAATATAACTATAATCTAATCATACCAATGTGTAGAGATTGAAGAATCATGTAATTGTGCAAAATTCCATACTTGATCATAGATAATTTATCGCATTTTGATAGTGATTGGGCATGGGTGTGGAAGAAAACACCCACTCATAGCCTTACATACCTGGGAATGGTGAATGCTAACACCCTTTAATAGCCCAAGCTGAGATTCCAATGAAAACCTTGAGATTTTGCCTTGAATCTCCTCTTCAATCCTTCAAACTTGCATGCATGAGAATAATGGCTTAGTATGGGTTTTACCCTGCTTAAAACCCACTAAAACGAGCCTTAAACAACGTAATATAGGTCTTAGAAACTTAAAAAATTACAAGAAAGCCCTTGCTAATTCGCAGAAAAAAACTGCCAGGTGACCCTAACGGGTGACCTAACGACTCGTTACCAGGGCCAACGATCCGTTAGGTTGCTCGTCAAGTAAACTGGATGACCTGCCCACTAGGGCTCGTAACAGATAACTCAGCGACTCGTCCCCCGTGGCTATGACTCGTGGCCACCTTTCGTCTAGTAAACTACCCTAAGATTCAACCTTCTTGCTCACGACTCACCTCACAAGTCGTTGGGACTGGCCACGATTCATGGGGTCCAATCCGTTAGGTACACTGGTTGCTGCTTCTCACTTAATTCCAACATCATCCCCATGAGTGATATAACAACTCATGGTGTCTGACCACGAGTCATTCTCTCCCCCGTGGGGACCCCGATCCTTCATCTATTTCAGGCCTGCCCACGAGTCACTTGATGACTCGTGGGGTCTCCTCACTAGTCGTCCCACGACTCTTCCTGTGCCTGCAACATCAATTCCATAATTTTTCTGTTTCAACTCACGGGTCTGATCTTTGAGCCCCCGGGGTATAACATATAAAAGCTACACTTACATATTTCAAAAAGGAGTTTGACATCATGGATCATAGAAAAAAAAAAGGAAAAAGCATCATTCTTCTTAGGAGTTACTCTCTTCTATTTTACTTAGTACTATTTCTTGTTTAAAACATGAATTTTTGATATTGTAATCAGATTATTAGTGGCTAAACGCCCTTGTTCTAGGGTTATCGTCAGAATATGAACGTTGTATCATAATCTAAATTATTTATGCTTTTTTACTATATAAATTATTTATTTAATACTGCAATTACTATTCTATTATTGGCAACTAATAGGGTAAATGGACAATCTTTAATGGAACTCGAAAGAGGAAAATTAGAGATAGAATGTGGGTTAAACGAACTAGTATGCATCCTGGGGAACATATTTGCGGTTAGGATAGGAATATACTTAGTTTACCCTACTTCACTCTCAGAAAGGAGTTATGAATACATTTGGGGTTAATTCTGAAATATCATCACTTAACATTATAGGTACGAGGTAACCCAAATAAATTATTAGAGACTTAGAAGACCATGATCATAATACTAATCATGTGAGTCAATAATTCATTAGATATTAGTGTGACAACTAAAGTGTAGATATAATGGGATTACTGAAAAATACTATATCCCTGAATCTATCTCCTCTGTGAATTAAAATCCATTTAATCGATCATTGTTACTTTTCTTATTTTAAATTGTAAAATAAAAGTAAAACAACTAACAAAAAACTCTCTTCGTGAAAAATACTTGTTCTCTTAAGTATAATAAAAATTGAATAACTGTCAGTCGTAAGTCCCCGTGGGATTCGACCTTCAATTGCAAAACAATCGTTATATTACATGATGACTACGTACACTTGCAGGTGCACTAGAACTGCAACAGACTCCAGTTAAGGCAATTTAAGACTTTCTTCGGCTCTTTATGAAGTATTAGTATATGATCTGATTGATAAATAGGGGTAATGGGTGATAGGATCCCGTATAAATGAAATGACAAGCATTTATATGGGTACCGGTGTTATGTTATAGAAAATTAAAAATTACCTTCTTGAAATAATGAATGTAATGAATACATGAGCATGATTTTCTAGTTCCTGGCATTAAATGAATATGGTGTTTCTCACTTGATATTTATCGCTACATATGTGTTGATGGTATTCAATTATTGTGATGTGATTTACTTATTGAGGCTTATACATTATGGGATACCTGATTGTGACAAGATGATCCTTGATTGTTGGGTCGATTGATGGACTTGTGTTATATATATCTATCTATACATATTCATACCACTCTTATTGTTGCATGATGACTTTTGTCTAAGAGTGCCTGTTGAGTTATTTTATTGAATTTCATATTCTTATGATGCCAATGAAAAATAGTTATGGCAAGTTGATATCATGCAAGATGATGAAAAATGATTTCAGTGAGTGGTAGGCCGATGACAAATAATATCAGCAGGTATATGGACCTCGCGAATCTCCCATGGGTTTCGATTGTCCGAAGCAGGATACAGGTATATACAGATTTTTTGGATAGGCATATATAGTGTTTGTGCATTGCATTATCATTTATTTTCATTGTCATGGTATGTTGGCTTGAATCTGACTTAAATTTATTGGTATCTCTAGATTCAATATGAAAATATGATATTTTTCTTGAACTGTTAAATATGATATTTTTTTGCAGTTATTACATCGTGATTTGGGATATCTTATGTGGATATTGTGATAAAAGAATTAAGAAAAACAAGTATAGGACTAATCCTCGTCATCACTTTGTTTTAGGATTAGTTGAGGATGCTGCTGAGCACACGTATCACGTACTCACCTTGCTTCTTTGTACTTTTTATGTAAGTTCTGAACCTGATGCTTACAGTGGATGATCTCTTGTATTTATCAGGGTCTTATCGAGGTCTTGGAGGTAGCTACGATGCTATTTCACATCATTTCAGACTTTTTATCTTATTTTATTTTTTTGTCTTGATGTATACCCAGACATTATATTACTTTATTTTCTGCACTTTTGATATTCTTAGAGGCATATATTCGTGTAACCATATTTTGGAATGTTGATGTTGGATTTTGCTTTCTTTACTTAATTTTATGAAAGACTTGATCTAATGACTTACTTCCACTTGAAATTTTTCATTTGTGAGTCGTATATTTATTAATCAATGTATTAAGCGGTTGACTTATCATCGGGATAGGTGTCATCACGATCCCAATTTTTGGGTCATGAGACATAATTATAATTCTTTTCATGTTATTTTTCTTAATATAAGATTATGAAATTATTTAAACTTTATTTATCCAAACTATGAATGAGTTTTTGGTTTTCTAGATTAAATATTGATTAACTTTTTTTTCTAGATTAAATATTGATTAACTTTTTTATCATTTACTAGTAGATTTTACATTTGCTAAAATTATAACATAATTATTTTTCTTATGGTTAGCAATTTGAAATCAACTAAAGTTTAATTATCAATTTTTAATTTAAATTATGTAGGTGTCCTAATATTTAGACTCTAAATATAACAACTTTGAACTATGTAAAAGAACTATAATTCCTATCCAAGTAAAGTGTGTTTTAAATTTGTATGAATACTAATACTAATTTAAAGACAAATACAAAGATGAAATTTATCCTAAAATAGTATTTCAATAATTTTTATGAATAATTTCTATTTATTTTAATTTAAAATTTAAATCCACAACAATGATATTTTCCTTTAGTGAAGTCTCAAATAAAACTACCGATATCGAAAATTAATTTCTCACCAAATTAAATATATTAATTTAAAATATTCATCCATGAAAAAAGAATAATGCTTGAATAAAAAAGGTGATTTGGAGTCTTGACTTTTAAGATAGAAAATCAACGAGTAACAATAATTTAAATAGAATAAATTGAAAGAGATGTAAAATGAGGTTATTGCAAGATATTATATTTTAGATTTAAAAGACACAAAAATTAAACTGTCACTTTATTTCTTTGTTATATATAATCCTAATTTTATACATATCTTCTAAATATTTATTTTTATTTTAAATTATAAACTCTATATGTCTATTTATCCTACTATTATAAGAGTATTAGATTCTAAGATGATATGTTGATCGATTTTTTTTATCGGCAAAGTCCATACATGATTGGTATAAGTTTAGGATAATTTTAACCTCTTTTTGATCTTTGGGTTAATGTGATCAAGAAGAGATTTTAGGCTTTCATCAATAAGAATATAAGCAAAATTTTTACATAAGAAGATGTATACTTAGCTTACCAATAATTAAATAAAGTTGAACCAATTTATTACGTACATAGGTAAAAAGTAAATTTTATCACCACATTGAAATCAGATCTATAAATATAAAAATAAAATAAAATAAATTTTGGACTTGACTCTAGAAAAGAGAAATAAGAAAACAAAAAAAAATATGTTCTATAACCACATTGAAATCAGATCTATAAATATAAAAATAAAATAAAATAAATTTTGGACTTGACTCTAGAAAAGAGAAATAAGAAAAGAAAAAAAATATATTTCTAATTTTCATCAATCTCTTTTTATAATACTTGTATGTAAAAAAAGTTAAGTAGCTTAATTTCATTTTTATACGTAAAATATATATTTTAGAATCTTGATAAATTAGGATTTGATTTTTTATTATTGTAGAATTTTGGATCATAATTTAGAAAAGTTATCTATTGATTTCAATATATTTATGATTTTCAATGATAATAAATGAATTACAGTGTTAAATTATTTTAAATTTTTTAAAATAAAATTTGGAGGCTCAAGGACCTTTTATTTCATTCAAATCCAAAACAAACAAACAACATAAAAAACAAAACAAATCTGAACTAATGTTGACCTAGCCCAACAAATAAGCCGACCCATCATATCTGACTATATCTAATCCTTTCCTCATTCAGACCCTAAAATCTAGGGTTCACTTCCGCCTCTCTCGCCTTTCCTCCTTGCTCTAACATGTCGAATTTCTTCAATCTTGAGCTCCATTTCTTACTACTGTGGGTGATTAATCAGTCGTCTTCTTCCTCCTCTCCATATTCCAGCATCTCAAAGAGGTAGTGTAATACCCCAGAAGTGCGTGAGAATAGACCCGGAAGGTTGAAAGTTGAAAACTACAGAATTGGAAAACAAATCACAGGACGGACCACAGAATGACTCGTGGTATCAAACCACGAGTCGTTGTATGCTATCATTGGTTGGGGAAAGGATGGTGGCAGTGGAAACAACGAGAGGTATGATGACCTGTTGTGGGATACAACGGGTTGTCCTTTGCAGTTGTAGTTAGGGTCAGGTTGGGCAATAGTGTAAACAACGGGAAACTCAACGACCCGTTAGGAGAAGCCACGGGTCGTTTGTTGTGGTCGTTGTTGGAGGGTAAGAACCTCCAGTGTAGGTGACGGGTTGAGAACACGACTCGTTGGAAGGAACCATGAGTCGTGGTTAGGCTCGTGGTAGGGGGTTCAGATTTTATGATGAGCAAACAACGAAAGATGTAACGAGTCGTGGGTTGAAGGCACGGGTCATCCTGTCAACCCGTTTTTTGGATCTGAGACTAGGTCATTCAGCAGTCCCTTCAACAAAGGACATGACGGATCGTTGGTGGTTCCCACGACCCGTTGGTGCCACTCGTGGGTTCCATCCGGCCAATTTTCAGGGCAAGTTCATTAAGGGTATTTTTTACTTTTTCATGCTTTTATACCCTAAACTATGTCATTTTGTATATTTTTCTGAGTGTGATAAGATGAGTTAAGTCCTTTATGCATGCCCATTCTCATGCAAGAACTTTAGAGAGATTTTTGGGAGATTCAAGGTCTTCATCCCCAAGTTTCCATCAATTTCTTTGTGGGTATTCAAGGAACCTCGAAATCAATCCATTCCCAGGTATGTAGGGTTTTAGAACGGGTGAAATTCTTTCTCACCCATGCCCAAATCTCAATTTGAATCATGAATCCTCCTATTCAAGTCTATGGGATTTTACTCAAATGCATAAAAATGTGATTTCTCTTTATGGGTATGATTTAATTGAGTTTTAATTATTGAATTATGAATGATGGGCAGGTTTTATATTATTTTCTTTAAAATAATGTTTCAAGCTTTTTTAATCTAACATGCCCATTGATGAAGATTCATGAAAGTTATGATTTATGATGAATACTCTATCTTTTGATGTTATTGATGATGAAAAAGCATGATTTCAAGTTACCCATGTTTATGAGCATATTTTTGAAAGAATTGAATATGTCAAAGTATTGGGCAATGCCCACATGTTGAAGAATGATTTACGACTTATGAACGAATTGCATGATTTATCGATTTATGATGTTGGTCGATAAAAAGGGCATATGATTCTTGGCTAAGCATGTTTTAAAGGGGATCAATGATGATAAATGTTATATTTTAGCCAATGAATCTTAATGCATGATGCTATTGATTTACGTATGAGCCTATATGCATATTTTTGGGAGTCGTGTCTAGCACCGAGTAGCCCGGCGTTCAAAGGACTACTTCGGTGTCTCATAACCACGTGCCACCGTGGGTTTATAATGATATATTGTATTGATAATGATCTCCTAAAATGTGATATCACGCCTAATGCACGACCCTCTCCTGGCAAGCCAGGGTCGGCTCTACCCACTTGAGTGAGATAGTTGGGGTATCATGAAAGGCTCTACCATGACGGTGTCGGTTATGACAAGTCCTCCCATTGTTCCGCATGTTTTATGTACTGCTATATTTATGTTATTGGCTCAAGTTATGTTTTGATAAAGTTACTTATGATTATGATTATGAACGCTTTATGAATGATTTGAAAGTCTTGAGCCTTATGTTTTCTTACGAAGTTTATGTTACAAGCATGAAGTCCCTCTCCTATGTTTATTTATGAGATTGTTTTACTTTTAAATGCCCGATTTACTTACCTTGCATACTCGGTACATTCCGCGTACTGACCGCATACTTTCTATGTTGTATCGTTTCATGATACAGGGTCCGAATCTCAAGCACATCCTCATCCTTAGTCCATCTCAACTTACGCTTTCAGCTTATTGGTGAGTCCTCATGTTCCGAGGGCCGTTTGACAGACTTCCAAGATACTTATGTTTCGGTATTGGTCGGGTTAGTTGGGGATGTTGTCCCATCAATCCATCTTATGTCTTAGAGGCTTCTAGACAAGTATGTGGTGCTCAGCTATGTATATGTCCAGTACTTCCTGACATTATGCTATAATTACGTTTTCGCTATATTTTTATGATTATCATTCCGCTTATTTGAATGAGATTAGATGTATGCATGTGTCATGGGTCGACTTGGGGTCTCGGGGTTCCTTGTCCCGTGTCTACGATCCGGGTGTACGTTCGGGTCGTGACAGGTAGGAGCTATCTAATTCAATCATTTCTTTTTTTCCTGTTGCTGACCTTCTGTATTTCAGGTGGAATCCCGGTGGAAGTTGTCCCGCTAGAGGTGCCAAGTCGTGTTGATCTATGGATACCAATCTCTGAAGCTGAGATGGAGAAAATGGGTTGCTCCTATCCACCTTCATCTATGGTATCCTCTCTGATAACAGTGGCTAAAGTAGTACCTGACTCTTGTGCCCTCAATTTTTGCTGGTCATCCTTTTTGTAAGCTGCCAGAGTCTAGGCTAGGTAGCTTTTAATTTACAGCTCCCTTAAAACTCTGTAAAAATGGTTGTGACCTCTGCTCTTCTGTTCTACTGTGTTAATTTCCTTGCTGGACTGATGTAAATATTATTCTCCTTGTTTTGATCTGCAGATTTGGAATCTGCCTTTTATCTACAATTAAAATTTGTTTGCATGTCGTAGATAGTTGAAGAAAGCTATTGTAACAACATTTGTGCATATTCATGAAAGCCTCATTTGCTAGTTTATCTGCTAGTTGATTTGCCTCCCTGAAAATATGACAAACCTGTATGTTCATCTGGTCCAACAGTTGTTTTATTCCATCCATTATATCTGCTATTTCCCATGGAATTCTCCACTTCCTTAGCAACATTTTCTGTAGACTGAGTGAGTCAGTCTCCAGCACAATGTTACTGCATCTTGATCTGCAGCACCTGAGAGCATTCCACACTGCTTGAGCTTCTGCTTGCATGTTGGTGGATACTCCTTTCTCTAGGGTTCAGCATAGATTAAATTTCCATTTGAACTTCTCACACAAAAATCATATGAGCTCCTACCTGGATTTCCTTTACATGTCCCGTATGTATTACATTTAACCCATTGATCTCTAAGAGCTTCCCACCTGATTACTTTGTAGTAAAGCCTAGGCTTGTAGTTCTGTAAACATCTGATCATCTCCTCCCATTTGACAGGAACGTTGATCCATGGATACTTTTGTTTAATAAACTGATAACCAGTTTTTTGGCATAGTATGATCAATCTTTGAATATTCACTTCCTGTCTATGTTTCCTAACATTCCTTCTCTTCCACAATTCCCACAACAAAATGGCAGGGATAACTTTGTAAACTCCTTGTAATATTTTAGGTCCTGACAATCTCCACCATTTGATAATAAGTTGTTGAAGATGGACTCCTTCTACGTTTATACCTGCACATGAAACAAACTGCTTCCATAGCTTTTGAGCTGTGGAAACTGTTAGAAAAAGATGACACATGGTCTCCTGATGATGATTTTCACAGCAATAACATCTAGAAACTATCTGCATCTGCATTCTTTTTAGATTATCATCTGTAGCAATCCTTCCCTTCCATTTCCTCTATAAAAAGAAGCAGTATTTGAAAGGCAGTCCCTTAATCCAAATGTTATTCATCCATTCCATCTCTTCCCTCTTCCTCCTCAGTATTTGAAATGCTAAAGTAACTGTAAAAGCACCATTTGTATTGCTTGTCCACCATGCTTGGTCCCCATTTTCCGTTGTCACAAGAGGTATATGCTCAACAATATGATTAGTCATTTCCTCTGAAAGTTTTCCCCCTAGCAACTCCCTGTTCCAAGAGCCATTCAAAATAAACTCTCCTACTTCCAGTTCTTCTTCCTCCCTTATTTGCTCCTTTGAAAAGTGAAGTGCCCCTTGTTGTATCCAGTTATCAAACCAAAAACTTGTCGTGCCTAATTTAACCTTCCACCAAATCATATGCTCCACTTCCTCTCTGATTTCCACTAATTTCCTCCATATATGTGATGCTCCTATTCCCTTAGCCATTACAGGGTGAGCCTTCTTGCAATATTTGTTCCACATTAAGATCTCCATAATGATGATGTGAATATTCTAAAACTCTACCATAATTTTTCCAAAAGTGCTTTGGACATATCATATAGGGATTTAAACCCCACTCCACCTTCACTTCTTGGATAAAACATTTCTTCCCATGCAACCTAATGCTTTCCTTTCAATCCCCCCTGTTTTTTTCCAAAAAAACTTTGCCATTATCTTATGAATCTGGTTGGTAACCCTTTTAGAAGGGTTCATGCTGATAATAGATAAATTGGCATTGTTTGTAACACATGGGAGATAAGAATGAATCTTTCTCCAAATGATAGGAACTTATTTTGCTAAGATAAAATTCTTCTTGCTATCTTTCTGACCAAGTCTTCATAGTAAATCTTCTTGTATTCCCATAGAAAACTGGGCATCCTAAATATGTAAAAGGGAAGGTTCTTTGATTTATTCTTGTCCATCTTTTGCTTCTTTTCCCAATTACCCTAGGAGTCTTCTCATGGATGTAGAAAAAACTTTTGATTTTATTAATCATCTGCCCTGATACCTGCTCATAATCTGCCAATATCTTCACCATCGTTTTAGCTGATTGTCTATCTCCTGAGCAGAATAAAATTGTGTCATCAACATAGGATAAGTGGTTAATGTATGAACTCCATTTAGGCATCCCAAACCCCTTGAAATCCACATCTTCATGCAAATTGTTCAGTCCCCTGTCTAATACCTCTGCTACAATAATGAAAGGTGTAGGGGATAATGGATCACCCTGCTTCAAGCCTCTTGAGGATTGAAAAGATCCATGTGACTGACCATTTACCAACACAGAGTATCAATTATTGGATACTAACCTCCATACCATATCTATAATGATTTCAAAAAAGTCAAACCTTCTCAAAACCTTTGTTAGAAAGATCCATGATACTCTGTCATAAGCCTTTGTCATATCAAGTTTCCCCACCGCATTATGTCATTTGTTTCTACGATTTATATCTCTGAGGCTAAGAGTACATTTTCAGTAATATTCCTCCCTTTGACAAAACCTGTCTGATTTCTGGAGATGATTAGAGGTAACACTCCCACTATTCTATCATGCAACATTCTAGATAGAATTTTGTTGGCAAAATTGCTTAAACTAATAGGCCTCATATCACCAAAACTCCCTATCCTATATTTTCTTAGGAAGCAAGACCAGATTGGTATGAGTGATGAACCTAGGAATTTCATAACCACAGAAAAAAGCTCGAACCATTCTGGTTAGATCTTTCCCAATAATACCCCAACAAGTCTGCAAAAAGGCACCAGAAAAACCATCTGAACCACTTGTGTTATCCCCATTTAATTCTAAAACTACCTGCTTGACCTCTTCCTGGCTAGACAATTTTGTCATCTCTTCATTCTGATCTTGCTTTATTGTATTTGTTGGAACATTTTTTTTCCATGAACATCATGTATATTTGGATATATATTGTAATTTCAAGATGATTATCAATAGAGATAACAATTATTCTATTAGGATAAAGCAGTCAAAATAAATTAAAAAAACTATAAACTAACAATATCTTGTAAAGAACT